>JZLH01S0061131.1:0-11317 GCA_001188425.1 Eucidaris tribuloides | reverse complement strand
TGTTGTGTAGTGCGTGTTGTGTGTATGTAGCCTAATCTTGGTGTGTGTGGGTGTCGCGTGCATGCTGGGTGTTGTGTGTGTGCTGTGTGTGTGTGTGTGTGTGTGGTGGTGGGTTTGTGCTGTTTGCCAGACTGATTACTTTGTATCAATATTGCGTGGTTTGAGATATTATGTGTATGTACGTTGTTGTGTGGTGTGGTGTGTGTGTGGTGTGTGTGTGTGTGTGTGCGTGAGCTGTGTCTTTGTCTTGTGTGCATTGTGCCAGATCTGCGGTGCTGCGTTTGCATGTGTACGACCGTCTTTGATGCCCCCTACTTGCATTTAAATTGCATGCATTTATAATATACAGTCAAGGAAAATTTCGGTTCAAAAGTACTACATCCAGTTTCCTTCCAAAAGTTACTACCATCCATGTAAATAAAAAATGATTAATTATAATAAATAAATCTTGGACTAGATTTTTAAAGAGTGTTTACTTTGTATCATACAGTTGTACAATTAGCGAAAATATTATGCAAAACTGACATTTGCTAACTATGTCTATTAAAAATCACCATTTTTTCGCGAACTTGAATTTATGATGTAGCTACTTTGGAAAAACTCTTCATATGTGATATTATGTGATTATTTTGACTTCACCAATTATTCTATACCTTGTAAAATAGGGTTCTATTTTTCGCTCTGGTCGCTCAAAGCTTTGGAACGGTTGGACAGTTCTCATGTACATGTACCTACATATTGCACTGTTCGGGCATTATCATCAATGTATCGATTAAGCTAATTTATCGGCTGATTCTGCCATATGCAACACATAAAATAATACTTAAGAATAATGAACTTAGTTCTGCTTTGCTTTTTGAGTATTGCATTATTCGATAATGAATCCATACATCTGGAAATCGAATCAGAGTTTTGAATGTAGATGAAAAATGGATCCTTGTTTATGTCCGATGGGGATACTTCTTATCAAACACTAAATTGCATGAAATTACTTTTTTGTTTAAACTTAATATTAACCGGGTTTGTTTTATACCTTCACAAATCAAAGTGTCGCTCCATTCTCCATCCGAACACTGGAGGGTAGTAGGCCCTAGAGGGCGAAGTCCAGAATCACATCGAAAAGAGACCGTTGATCCATGTTCAAAATATCCGTCGGGAGAAACATTGTCAGGCGCTGGGCATTTATCTGTAACATGATGAAGTTACAATACTGATTGAGAAGAGAGAAAAGTAACACTAACACTAGAAATGGTAACCGTATAGTAGTAGTAGTAGAAGTAGTAGTAGTAGAAGTAGTAGTAGCAGTAGAAGTAGTAGTAGTAGTAGCAGTGACTGTTGTAGTCGTGGTAGTAGTAGACGTAGTAGTAGTAGCAGTAGTAGTCGAAGTAGTAGTATCAGCAGCAGAGGTAATAGTAGTAGTAGAAGTAGGAGTAAAAAAAGTAATAGTAGTTGTATTAATAGTAGTAGAAGTAGCAGTAGCAGCAGTAGTAGTCATACTACTAGTACTAGTAGTAGTCGTAGTGGCAGTAGCAATGTTCAGAGTAGGCCCAGTGGAAGAAGCAGAAGTAGCAGAATTCCGAGTAGTAGGAGTAATACGGTAGGAGTAGTAGAAATAATAAAATTAGTAGTAGTAGTAGAAGTAGTAGTAGTAGTTGTTGTAGTAGAAGTAGTTGTACTGGTGGTGGTAGAAGTTGAAGTAAGAGTAGTGAAAAGTTGTAGTAGAAGTAGTAACAATGATACTAACAGTAGTAGTAGTAGTAGTAGTAGTAGTAGTAGTAGTAGTAGTAGTTGCAGCAGCAGTAGTAGTAGAGGTAATAATGGTAATAGAAATACGGTAGGAGTAAATAAAGTAACAGAAGTGGTGACAATAGTTGTAGTAGTAGTAGTAGTAGTAGTAGTAGTAGTAGTAGCATATCAATTTCTAAGCGATATGTTACTTTCTTCATGGTCTAGAGCTTTGCAACACAATGGTAAACTGGAACTAAAACCGTCGTTTTTTGGCATATTTTTTTTGGCCATTGTAACAAATCTACAAGCCTTATATACTATTGAAACGAAATTTATGATAATCAAAGGTTTTTCTTTAAGGTTAGTTCAAAATATGTGACCGAAGTCAATGTTATGACACGAGGAATTGATTCTGAAGACTTTCTTTTTGGTAAAAAAAAATCTCGTAGAAGATCCCCGTTTTTCCCAATTTTTCTAACTTTGCCGCTGCATAAAATAAAAGTGCGCCATCTATAAATAAACTCCTCAAAAAAAGTTTGGAAATGTGAGTTTGATCGGTTATATCTCCTGTATCCTAGCTATGATCAATGCAAGTTTGGTATCATCGGAAAGATTATTTAATGTTCTCTAAAATGATACCCTACTTGTTATGATTATGCCATCAGGGAAATGGCAGTATCTTAAAATGCGGTGTAAAGTGGAAATTGAAAAGATGCAAAATGACCAAAGTTCGGTAAGTCACCCAATTTTTGTTGTTGTTGATGAGTGAGTTTTCCGATGTCTCTTTGGTTGTTATGCACTCTTATGTGAACATTGGCATGAATTGAAAGAAACACCTGCACAAGTAAGCAAACAACAACAAAAAGTGAAACAATGAAATAAACAAACGTATGGGCATTTAAAAACTGAACATGGGGCGAATCTCATAGACCTTTCACCACATTAACACAACAAAGTAATAAAAAAGTGGCAGGGGCTTGATTTGCATGTTTATCTTCACATGGATCTTTGATTTCATCAATGTTCGTTGATTTTAATGACATGATCAGAGTTCAGGATCGGGTGGACGACCCACGTGCCTGCACTACCGCCTGGCACAGCCATGCTGTTGATGAGCTTTGTGATTCGTCGCTGTGGGATGGCATTCCACTCGTCAATCAGTAATTGACGCAGACCTGCATGCCAATGTCGTACATTTGAGACTCTCTTCTGTACAGCCCGGTCGAGTTGATCCCACAAAATGTTTAATGGGGTTGAGGTCTGGGCTGCATACTGGCCAGTCCATTCTCGTTGTACCCCCTCTCAGCGAAAATCCATGCATATCAAGCTCCTGCATGCCACTTTTTTATCACTTAATGGTGTTAATGTGGTGAAACGTCCGAGAGACTAAATGTCTTATGTCCAGTTTTTTAATGCCCATATCATGTTTGTTTTTTGTTTTTTCACTTTTTGTTGTTGTTGTTTGCTTGCTTGTGCAGGTTATTCTTTCAATCCATGTCAATGTTCACATTAGAGTGCATAACAAAAAAGAGACATTGGAAAACTCACTCATCAACAACAACAACAACTGGGTCACTTACCGAACTTTGGTCTTTTTGCAGCTTTTTAATTTACACTTTACACCACATTTTAAAATACTGCCCTTTCCCTGATGGTATAATCATAATAAGTAGGGTATCATTTTAAAGAAAATTGAAAAAACTTTCCGATGATACCAAGCTTGCATTGATTATTATGAAACGGGAAATATAACCGATCAAACCCAGATTTCCAAAATTTTTTAAGGAGTTTATATTGAAGATGAGTAGGTGTAGTGGGAAGTCTGAGGATTCTTAAAATGTAAAAATCTAATTTTATTAACTAGGAGAAGGACCGTGGAATTGGCAAAAAATAGTCACAGACAACATTTTCTCAGAGTATTCAGACCTACCCAGCTGGCTAGAAATCAACGCAGTCTTTATTATTATGCGTTTGAGTGTGAATGTAAACTATAGATATGATCCTACACAGCACGGTGTGAGTGCAGTAATGCATGACCTGTGCGTATAACCTCGTATTTCTCTGCCCAAAAGAGGAGCGTTTTTTGTGCTAAACAAATTGATATGTAGGGTAGTAGTAGTAGTAATAGTAGCAGTAGTATTAGTAGTATAGTAGTAGTAGTAGTAGTAGTAGTAGTAGTACTACTACTACTACTACTACAGTAGAAGTAATAATAGTAAAGGTAGTAGTAGTAGCAGTGGTAGTTGTAGTAGTAATGTCAGAAGAAGAAGAAGTAGTAGTAGTAGTAGTAGTAGTAACAGAAGTAACAGTAGCATAATAAAAGTAGCTGTACTGGTTGTTGCGAATAATAGAGAGAATGTTGCAGCAGTACGCACAGATTGAGACAAACTTCCCCGAGTGAGTAGAGTCTATAGGTGGTAATTACCTCTGCAAATCGGGGCTTCTCCAAAATCCCAAGCTCCATCGTTGCACAATCCTCGCTCCAACCCGTCCGGGTGTTCTAATGTCATCAGATCGGGATCGATACAGCTGAACTCGATCACGATGTCGTGAAGGTACACGTCTTCCATTTGTTCCGTTTCAAGGCTGTAATGTATCACGTTGTCATTCACGATAGGGGCATCGCACGGGACTGCAAATTAGAAACGCAATCATATTTGCTGACAGGGAACAAATATGCAGAGTGGCCTTAAAATACGGAAGTCAAATAAGGTCATTTTTTTCTTCATTATCCGAGAAAAATTATTTTTTCATTCATCTAATAGCGTGTTCTCTTTAAGAAATGTAACACTTTCTTTCAGTATTTTTTTTCATTTTCGAACAATTTTTGCCAAACAGTGTAGACTATGGGGCATTTACTAAAAGCAATCTAGAAACTCAGTTCCGTAGTCTCCAGTTTGGTATTGAAAAATAACATTACAACTTAATTCAAATGAAGTTGCTGATGAGAAAACACATTTTGTTCTTCAATTTATACTTGCGCGTTGATGAAATAATCGACTAACTAATGTGACAAATTCCTCAGTCCCATTTCAATGTAGACTGCATGTAGTGATTTTACAGACACAAACGATAATACATTGGTCTTTACAGCTTTCTTATTAAAATTCATGAGGGCCTGTGGCTCTACATTACATGCACATCAGAATGTACTGGTGAAGGTATTTTTGAATGAATTTAGCAAAAGCCATTCATGCAGATGATTTTTGATGGCAAAGACTTGAATTCCCAGAAATGTGTCACCGTTTTAAGGGCTCAAATTGGTACGAGATCCACCAAAAAGTGGTTATCATTGTTTACTATGCAATTTCATTCAGTGTTGTCTTAAAATGTGGCAGAGAGAATTAAAAAAATAAGAAGAACATGAAAGAGACTATAAAAACTACCCTTCTCGGGGAAGTCAAAGCAAAAATCTACCAAAATGACCATTTTCAGGAATCTCATCTGTCAATATGTCAATATAAAATTAATTCTAACAAAAAAAATCCACGAAAAGATATCTGAAAAGAAAACAGTGCAGTTTGAATTTAGTTCGTATGACTAGTTTCATTCCTGTAGCCATAGGCGTACGCGGAATTTTGCAAACGAGGTGTCCATCAGCGACCAACGATCCTTGGTCCAAATTTTTCAATAATTTTCCCGTTTTTTCCCAGCCGCTGAAAAGTTGCTCAGCGAGGGAGGGGGGGGGGGGTGACGGAAATATTTTTCATTCCAAATCTCGGGTCCAAAATTTGTCCCAAATCTATTTGCACTATAATTTTTTTTTATAAAACTAAGCCAAATCGAGTCCTACGGCTCATGCTTCAACGGGTAAAAGGGGTGGTTTTCGTTCAAAGGGGAATGTTCTGAAGGATTTCACATCACCCTTTCGAAAAATGGAGATGTTTGAACACCTAAAACACCCCCTCCCGCGTACGCATGTGGCTGTAGCAGAACCCCTTCTTAGTCTGTCTATGAATGTTTCAGCTACCCCTCGTATGCCATGCGCAGCGATGCCAAGTGTTACCTTTTTTGCAGTATTTAGTACTTGTTTTAGTTGCAAATACTTATGATTTTGAGGAAAATGGCTCAAAATCCGTTTGTTTTTTCTGTAGGATCACTTTGTGCGCACTTCTATGCAAAATAGATTTTAAAAATTCTTCTTTTAAGCAAAAAGACCCTTTTTCAGACTAAAAATATTTTTGTTATTAATAGTAAGAGGTTGGCATCACTGCATGCATTCTATTTGACCTTTGCATTCTCTGTCTACGGGGTCTGGTATCCACGTTCCATTGAAGCAGTAGATAACGCCCGGTCCGTATCCCACGTAGTTCAGCTCTTGATCGCACAGCAGGATGACGACGCTAAATTCTTCGTAAATGTCTTGGTCCGCAATCAGTTCAATTTCTTCATCCGCTATCGAAGGTCTTGAGCAACCTGACAATAAAAAAAAATGCGTACATACATTTTTACATGAAATGATTTTGAAATTGCATATTTAAACATGAACTAAATAATTTCCATGATATAAGCAGTATTAGCAAAAGTTTAAGACCAGAATAACATTTCCCATTAAATAATGTACAAAACAAAAAAACTGAAAACTATTGCTTCTCGGAGAGTTTAAAGGGTAGTTTGGAGTGCAAAATAATTAGTTATTATTCAATGCTCAAAGGGCACGGGAAACTATTACCACCAGCATCAATACTTTTAAAGGGAGATTATACTTTTGAAATCTGAGCAAGAACTTGACGGACATTGTGCAGTAGTGTGATGACCATACAATGACAAGGCCTTATAATTTCTGTGGAAGATTCATCAAGTACTTGCATTAAAATTTATGTAATCTGCCTTCCAAGGGGACTGATGTTGGTATTTATTGATAAAGCACTTTCTTGTGCCCTTTAAGCAATGACATTGAACCCAACGTGCCCTTCAACATCTTCACGAAGCAATAATTTTGAGCTTTTGTTTTCTACATGGTTTAATGGGAGATATTCTTCTGGTCTTAAACTTTTGCTTATGATGATATTAAATGTCGATTCATAAAATCAATTTCCCCTAAATAGTTACGAATAAGAATTTCCGGATAATTCTGACACTGATACGCCATAGGCATATTGTTATCGTTATGTTATTACTATGGTAAACCTTTTGGTTTCCATGTTTGTTTTCGATAATACCTGTTCTATGTTTCTGTATTTATAACGCTAGAATGTCTAGTATTTGTAATCTTGCCTACTGTCAGGTGAGAAGAAATCTTTTCTCCTCTTCTGAAAGATGACATAGGTATATCTTATCATAACATCTTTGATTTGATTTGGCATGACGATGATCTATATTATGCATGCATATTCAAATGTTCATTACAATTCTTAATTACAAATCTGTCGAGTTGTGTAAGACAAGTAATTCAATTATTTATCACTGTGTAACTGCATTCTTGCATAAGAATAATACAAAGTAAAATGTGCATATTAAATATTTCAACTGACTGTAAAGCTAAGAAGTAACGCCATTCAACAACTTAGGTGCATACTTTTTTCTCGGAAAGTTGACTAAACTTTAACATTACTGTGATGTACTATAATCATGGGCACAAATCCACGCAGGAATTATATTCAAGTGGGATGGGGGGAGGTACACCCGATTGTTGTGTCCCCCTCCCCAAATGAATAGAATTCCTCGTGGATTTGCGCACTTATTATTTGATTGTAAAATGTGGGATAACTTTTTAAACTTTTAAAGTACTGAGATATATGTTATATTTTCAATATGCTACGCACTGCAAGGATTTTAACGTAAGAAGAAGAAATTTATGTTCATAACGGAACCGAATGCGAATTGCAAAGGAATAGTTCGGCAATGATCTCAGTTAAAAAAAAACTGAGATACAGTATTCTCCATTCTATGAGTGTTTCTGATAAGGTCTAAAATGAAACGCTAAAATTGCATTTCCAAATTATCATTTACGGCTAAATAGAATAAAAATCTAAGAGTATTCAGTTTTGTCGTGTCCATTTCTCCCATAGAATGCACTATTCTAATTTCTGCTGTGAAAATTTTATAGTCGTACATTTCCTCTTTATCGTATATTTAGCAGAAAAATGTAAAAATGAAGAAGTGGTAAAATTTGCCGTGTAGATTGCTGTAGATTCATTTTCTGTCAGGTCCAGAGAATAGTTCAATACTGATGAATTAATGTTCTTCTCTCCTCAAATAAGCAAATTCAAGACAAATCGTTCCACCCGGAATATAAACACTAGTCAGTGTATATCTTGATACAGCACTGTATTATATTTCAACTCATTTGGTTCATGAAACATTTTGACTTCTCCCAATCATGTCACTACCCTGTTCACAATATCTAAAGAACAACGCACCACGACCATCACTACTACTACTACTACTACTACTACGGTACTACTACTTCTACTACTACTACTACTTCTACTACTACTACTACTACTACTTCTACTACTACTACTACTACTACTACTACTGGTACTACTACTACTACTACTACTACTACTACTACTACTATGGTACTACTACTACTACTACTACTACTAATTATAATAATAATAATAACAATGACACCTCAAAAATAATGTTTTAAAGTACCCTATACGTCATGGTGCTATTCGTTCTACCTTATTATTAGCTTTGAGTAAAACTTAAAGCCCAAGTTTAGTTTTGGGGATTTTTTTTTATTTGAAAGCTTTATGCCCCAAAGTCATAACCCTGCAACAATAGATTCTGAATGGCTTATTAACCCTTTGGTATGCTATAATGTAACAAATAGGTCAATAAATGTCGGGGGTCCCCCCCCCCGACATTTCATATTTTCATATAGAAAAAAAAACTAAAGACATTCAGAATCTATTATTGGGCAGGGTCTATGACTTTGGGGGCATAGCAAGCTTTCAAATAACAAAAAATCCCGCAAAACTAAACTTGGCTTTGAACAAATAACAGCTTAATCAATAAGAGAGAAATACAAAATTGTTAGCAAAAATCGTGGTATAGAAGCCACGAAGGCGTTGAATGCAAAACTACATTGACAAACTCAGAAGGGCGCTTAATGCAATTGGACTTTTGCACAGTGATAACGCCCTTCTGGTTCTCAACCGTTTTATGCGTTAACACCCCTCTGGTTCTATAGCCGACGATATATGCAATAGAAGATAAAATAATCGTAACTCAGCTTGCAATTACAATATAAGCACGCCAGAGGCGACGAAAATGCAAAGATGAAGCAGCCAAAATACTTTCATCATGATTATTTTGTAGTAATCCACCTTTTTGTGTCAAAAAAGACCCTTGAAATCAATTTGATGTTATTCCAAATTCCAACCTACTGTTTGAATCCAGTTGAATGAAAGAAAAAAGCTATGTATGAGTACATATATTCGCGATAATAATCGCATAGATGAACGTGCATTTCGACGGAAAATAACTAATATTTTGACGTGGTTATATTAGACATCGAAAAAAAAATGCGAGTAAACCATTAGCGGTAGCGGTGAACCATGCTCGGTCATAACTCGTGTAGACAGACAGAATCACTGGGGCGCCACGGAGTGCCAGAGTCTCGCAATGGAAATAATGTCAAAATTTAATAGATTAATGTTGCTTTTGTTGACCATAGGTTTTGTGTTTTTAGACTTGCCTGTGTTGGACAATATTACTGACAACGCATGAATGCAGTAAGGAGCGCCATCCATTTATTGTCTGAAATGGTGTTTTTTCAACAAATATGGGAAGTTTATAGAGCAATTGGAAACAAATACTATCACAATCACAGACATACATAACAGGGAATGACAATGAATTAAAATAATATTGAGTAGACGAACTACTTTAATACAGATGTACTCTTAAAAAATATCATAAGATATAATTATCCTCAATATTCCAATTAATTTACAAACACGCGGACACACAAAGATATACACACACAAGCAAACACACGCATACACACACAAGCAAACACACACGCATGCACAGACACTCATATTAACACAGAAGCACTCACACACGCAAACAAACCATGTTTTGGGAAGATTGAGACTGCTTATAGGACTTACTACTTACAAAACGTTGAAAATCCAAGTAAGGTCAATTACTACAAAATTCATACCTAACAACCTAACAATACATGTATATCTACTTAAAAGAATGATCACCATTATCAAACATAGCACTTAAATATAGAGCTACTAAGCACAGGCTTGAAGATTTGAGGATTTGCAAGGAAATTTTAAATGCCCCCACTGTCTTTTGTGTACCACATTTTCTCCATCTTGCATAAGAAAAGATGTATTTTACAATATTCACCTTTCAATATAAAGTGTTTTCTTGAGTATTCTTGAGAAAGACATAATGATAGTGTAAATGTGTTAACGAAAAGAGAGTTGTTGTGAAGGTAAAATTGTAAAATATATTTGGTCTGTATTTTTTTTGGGGGGGGCGGTGACAAAACACCATTAACCTGCATGGTTCAGGCCTGAGGATATTATCTCATTTTGTACGGGAATGGCACATTTATTTGAACCTTTAACCCACCATCCATCCATCCAACAGCATTGGTAAAAAAAAAAATACCATGATTGATGTAATCATGCCGTACCACTTCACTCATTATTTGCCTAGAAAATATCGCGCTACCTTCTGTACTGCCCATTTGTCAAATATACATGGTATGTGTATTGTCAAGCATCCATCAATGTCGATTTCGACATTCCGCCCACAACGAGAGTATAGGGTGGTGACTGGAGTTTTGAGTGTGTTGATAACAATATTTACTCGCCGTGGGACAGCTAAAAATAGTCGTAGTGGAATCAGTGAACACGGTTTTCGTTTGTGAGGTTCGTCGAAACACGTGCATATATGAGGAGGGTGGGTGGTTCTAGGTTCTGTTGAATGTTTTGGAAATCTAGGAGTATATGACAGATTTGGTTGATACGGATTTCCTTTTTCGTTTAAACAAAATAAAGAAACTATTACTAGGGTAATGAAATTTGAATGATGTTAACCCTACTCATTCTCAATGTTCCGAATACTGTGATATACTGTCGATGTGTCTACATATCAACGAAGATAAACACACACATAACAAACACACACAACCACACACCACACACACACACACACAATGGATATTATCCGTTTACAGACACAGACCCACACACCAACACACACAACACACACACACACACACACAACACACACACACACATACACACATTACACACACATGTGCACTCGATTGCTACTCTACGAGTTAACGGAAACGCTTCGGTAAAATATCGGCAAATGACATTAACGATGATAAGATCGTCGTAATTGTCACGTAATTTGGCACAATCTTTATGTAATATATAGTCATATCTAGCAATATCAAGCCATTAGGATCGCTAAGCAGTTGTGGGCTTCTATCTGGAAGCCAAATAATATATGTATAAATGGCAAGTGCTTAACCTGCCTACGATAATTTGGTTTTCTGACGTTTTGATAAATAAATTCAAAATCAGATGTTGTTTGACACGTAAAATCAGCAGAATCACTGAATTTAATCATATGCGGTGGACTATTATCAAGCTTACCC
>JZLH01S0061119.1:19889-42926 GCA_001188425.1 Eucidaris tribuloides | reverse complement strand
AGTCATTTTCTGATGCTAGCTACTTGAGAGAAAATGTGTTTGTTGACTTTGAATGCCGTCGGGTTGTGCTGAGTTGAGTGGCCTGGCTTACTACAGGTTGGGTTGTTACTCTATGAATGGCCTGCCCTGCCTCCACTGACTCTGTGCTCACTCCATTCAAAATCTGAAACACTCAATCTCTCCCTCTTGTGATGAATTTGTAGAAATGTTTTTTAAAGTCTGTCTATTTCATCAGCTGATTTGACCGACTGGAAATTTATTTGTATACAATATTATATTTGTTGCACAATATTCTAAAGTGCACATTTGTAATCACGATTTTATTCTACCAGTGATGGTACCTCTGTAAAAATTGTTGTACATCGTTGACAACTCAGTTTGTAATGGAATTACAAATTGTGCAAATTTATTGCAATTTGATTCAACAACTATTAGTGGTGGCCCTTGTTGAAAGAAAAAAAGTTGCACATTATTATGAAAATATATTAAGCACTGGAATTTCATTTAAAAAATGTATTGTCACCAACATGCAAATTGAGCATTAGTACAGAAACTACAAACATGACAAAATTTTGTATTTTCTATCTTGGTTTCAGGTACGGTTTACAGTGGTTTTGTTTCATTAGTGAGACTAGTATGCATGAAGCTAGCCAAAATGGGTGCCACAGTGAATCTATTGATATTCAGACAACTTTACTCATTCATTTATTTATTGTTACAGATATACAAATATTTCCATGTTCCTCTTTGCCGACCATTTTGGGAATTTCAACTGATTAAGTCAGATACTTGTTGATTGCATCCATTTAATAACCTAGTTGTGAAAAGTGATTTGAAGCTGACCATATTCATCTTCACATCTGAATCACGTGGTACATTTTGGCTAGCTTTGCAATATTTCTTAGTATATACACACACTATCAAAAAAAAAAAACTGTACCAGAGGCATTCCAAAACCTATTTCTAATGAAGGCTTTCTCGTTTTCCTTCTTGTTTCTCTCTTTGTCTTTTTATCTTTGCCTCATATTCCATCTGCCCCTCCCCCTTGTTCCCGTGGTGACCGTTTCCATCTAATCACTGCAGGCGGTAAGACCCCCGACCCAAGCCAGATGACCTACGCCGACATCCGGAAGCAGCAGCTCATGAACAAAGAACAGGTAGATTTACTGAAGTAGATAGAACCCATGAAGTGTCTTGTAATACACAGTGAAAGGAAAATTTACAAGACAAACTATTTTTATGACCCCGCAGACAAAGGAGGGTGCATAAAGCTTGGCCCCGTCCATCTGTCCTTCTGCCCTGAATTGGTGTTCGCGCGAAAACTAGTACTAAAAATACTAGTCAGATTTTAAAAATGTTCTAAAGTGAAGGTAGATGGCCCTTATATACAGATGAAGTTTGAAGTCTGCAGGTCTTGGCGTGAATAATCGGTTATCGATTGATATGCGCCGTAAAACCAACAACAACGACAACCACAATCAAACGTCACAGCTCATTATATATGCAAATTTGTTTCTACATGATAACTTCAAAAATATTGGATGAACTTAACATCTCTTTTTAGACCACAGAACTAAGAAATGCGTACTGAATGGCATTAAGCAGGGGCATCCGTGTCTTGTGGACACAGGACATTTCTAGTATAATAACGTTTTTTGGGGGGGGGGGAAATGCTGTAAAGTAAGAGCTTCTTTTGTAAATTTGCTGCACTGGATCCCAGTTTGCCAAATTATTTGAACTCCATGTGTATTCTACATGTAATCAACAGTGTGTGAACAAATTATCTTGTGTGAAGTTCTCATAAATTCATTTACCATGTTTTGTACGTCTTTTCATTCCAACAGGCTGCGTATCGACAACAAATTCAAGAGAAAAGCAAGGCAGGAGAGCTTGTCGTACACAAAGAGGTGGAGAGAACAGCACCCAAACCAGGTTAGTTTATCAATATGTTAATAAAATACACTAGAAACAAAGTAATGCCAGTCTATTGACCAAGCTAGTTGTTTATGCCCACAAAATGACATTGATGTCATACAAAAAGGTGTTGAATCAGCCACACCCCCTTTTGGTTGGCGTAAAAATGGGGGAAGGGGAAAAGAGAGAGTCCTAGAATTAAAAAAAAGTAATACATTCAAATTATATTCGAATAAAGTATATTATATCCCTCTATGAATATTCATGAGCATTTTCTAAATCGCAATTGGTTGATTGATGCTAATACGATCAAACATAATTTCACTAGAAATTAAAAATCCTCGCCACAGCTCCGTATATTTTTCACTCTTTCACTATTTTTTGTCTCGGCAGCACTGCGCATGCTCATAACCTGAAATCAAAATGGCGTCTCATTCGCCGCGAAACTCAAAATGACAAGTTTAGTATACTAATTACCATGTTATTTTTATTTTAATGTTATTTTTAACATTTCACTGGTGTTACAATAAAGATTTCACGTTGACCCTTCGGATTATTAGCGCCGATTTATGAATTATAAATCAAAAAGCAGAAAATTTACAAAAAATTAACTCGCATCGCGTACGGCTGCGGCTTTCTGCGCCAGCGCCCGCAGGCAACGTGTGCGGGCTGTGTACATACTGCACTGCACAGCAAATTGGTCAGTTGCGTAGAAACTTTTCCGTTTCGGAAGCAGACTGCGATTTACTCATTGATAGTACTACTCTTTAGAGGTCGCTTAACAGTTTATCAAGTGGGAGGGATATAAAACAAATATATCAAGTATTAAGTTCGAAAGTATAGTGAAATTATCTATCTTCGGAGGGACTGGCAGTAATATATTTCCTCGGGGCTTCGCCCCTCGGAAAAATATTACTATGCCAGTCCCTCCTCAGATAGATAATTTCCACCGTACTTTCTCACAGCTTGGTATATTTGTATACTATAGCAAAGCATGTCAAATGGAAAAGAAAACCTTTAAAGATTGTGTCAGGGATGTGCAAGTCCATTACTTCCCTTCATTATCAATACCAAACGGTAGTTTAGTACTTACAAATGGTGTGTTGAAAGTCTGAGATCGATACGTCATGAATTTGTTGTTTTATGAGAAAAACTAATAACGACATGTTACCAGAATGTTGTTCTTTCTGTGAGTTTCAATTTTGCTCAAACTGCGAATCGCGGTTACTGTGCACCATAGCAAGACCAGCTGCGCTGGTCTTGCTACGTGCTACTTTCATTCATGATTGGTTAACGGCTATCCCCTGCGCGACCTTTGGCTAACGGCTGATCGGACCATTTTGGAACGGCACATGCATGTTTGACGTCGCAGATTTTTTGAAATTGCTGGCTAGTAATTTGAAAAAGGATGAAGTTTAACCGTCCAGATTTTCACCAAAACTCAATATTTTACCCCAAGTCTCTATGAGAGGTGTTTATTTATATTAATCTTCACATTGGATATGATTTCAGCTGATTTGATTCTTATAGATGTTTTTTGACGTGCAAATCAATGACACAATCTTTAACACAAATGGGTTATGTTTGGTGGGGTGGTGTTGAACTTTTGTGCAGGCCGCTCGGTACAAGTTACAGGTGTCAGAATCCTCTCTAATAACTGGGCTTGTCAACATTCCTGAAATTCCTTAAATTCTTTCGTGTATGATTTCATTCATTAGTGGTTACTTGTGTAACTAATGATGTGCATTTTTGAATGTTTCTTGCAGCCAAACGTAGTCGATGGGACATGGCCAAGGGTGATGGGGGTGGAGCGGAGACCCCCAGTACAACCCCAGGGTTAACGCCTAGGAAGAAGGCAAGCACATGGGACCAAGCAGAAGTAAGTACAAGTGATATATTTTTTAATTCATTTCAATTCTCTTTGGGTTTTTTTTGTGACCGTTTAAAATACATGAACAAACCTAAATTAAATGATAAGGTCAGGATGTATAAATTATGTACAGTGTTAGCTAGCTGATTGATCTATTAGTATGATTTATGTTATTTTTTTTAAAGTTGTTAAATAATTGAAATCATTGAAGTCAGACTTTGGATAGAATAACAGGCTGTAAATCATGACATTCCCGTGGTAGATCGATTTTAGCTCAGAATGGCAACATACCCACTTGACATGCGCTCCATGTGCCCCAGGGAAGGATGAGCATAAGTACAGCAAATGGAGTTGTCAATGTGAAGTCTTAGTTTATTTCGACTCTGTCTTTTATTATTATTAAGATGATAATCCATCACTTCTAATGCAAAAATGTTCTATAAATAATAATAATAACGTCTTGTTTACCCAGGGTACCCACTTCAGTCTGATAGACTGCTCTTCCAGCAGGCCCTGCATAACATAAATGTTATTACCCTTCTCTGCTCTAGAATGCCGAGCGCCTGGCTAGAAAGCAGAAGGTACCATTTTTAAAAGTCTTTGGTATGACCCGGCCGGGGCTCGAACCCGCGACCTTCCGCACATGAGGCGGACGCTCTATCCACTAAGCCATCACGACAGCTATCCCATTGAATTTTAGATGCTAGAGTGTTTTCTTAATCCTCTCCCTGGTATTTCAACAAAACCCCATAGACTTTGCCTGTTTGGTATTAAAAGAGTTAATATTTTATCTCTTGCAGTCACACACACCATCAGTCAGCAGGTGGGATGAGACGCCTGGCCGAGTGAAAGGAGGGGAAACCCCCGGAGCGGCCACCCCCGGTGCCACGCCCAGTGCCAGTACCCGCATCTGGGAAGCCACCCCTGGTCACGTCACCCCGGGCCACGTGACCCCCGGCCATGCCACTCCGGGCCATGCCACCCCAGGCCATGCCACCCCAGGACGGGCCACGCCCAGTGCCAGGAGGAATCGATGGGACGAGACACCCAGGACTGAGAGGGGTAAGCCAGTTGCAGGGATATCGGTCATGGGCTGCTTTTTAGGGATTTCAGGGTAGAAATCTGTTGTGCAAAGACACTTTGCAGGTGTACTGTATGAGTAGCTGTTTGAGGAGATTTCTCTGTACTCCCATTCTACTATCACTACTTTTACCACCACTACTACTACCACAACTATCACTACTACTACTACTACTACTACTACTACTACTACTACTACTACTACTACTACTACTACTACAGCTACAACTATTTCTACTGCTACTACTATTTTTTTATTACTACTGCTATTACTATTACTACTACTACTACTACTACCACTACCACTACCACTACTAATACTTCTTTTACTACTACTACTACTATAACTACTACTTCTACTATTTCTACAATTGCTACTACTGCTGTTATTTCTTTTACTACTACTACCACTACTATTACAATTACTACTAGTAATCAATTATAATAAGAGAGGAAGAAGAAGTAGGAAAGAACATCAAATAACAGTGGCAAAGAAGATGAAGTGGAAGAAGAAGTCAGAGTAGTAGGAGTAGTTGTAGTTAGTAGTAGTAGAAGTAGTAGTAGTTGATTGATACAGTGGCACAATGACATGGATCAAATATTTTTCCAGTAAGCATCTGCTATTGTGAAGTTAAAAGTGATATATTAAACATTAACATTGGCACTATCATTTAACAAACACGGCTTTCAAATATTGGTTGAAGGTTAACCACAAAGCCTCCCATTTTCATAGTAGTGTAAATGGCAGTGGCAGAATGTAGGAGAAACAAAAAATGCCTCTGGAACCAAACTGGTTGAAAGATATACAATGGATACACCAGCAGGAGTGTATCTCCGGGCTGGAAGGATTTATCTTGAATATGTTTACTTAACCCAAATCAAGCATGAACATACTAGCATTTTGTTTCTCTTGAGCCCTGATAGAATTAGATTCCACAGAGAGTTACACAATAGATTTGTCTGTCACAATGGAAGTTACTTTCAAGTGAGTCAACTTTTGACTACAAACTTTTCACAGTAGAATCCTTGCACAGATTACTTGATTCTAGAATAGTTTTACCCCCAAGTTGATGACCCCCCCCCCCATCGTGTCAATTACCTTTAATTGGTTTTGACTACGACGTAATGATTCATGTGTTCATATCTTTATCAATATCAATATCAATACCTTTATCATTTTTTTTTTCCTTTCACCCTCTCTCTTTCTAGGTACACCTGGACATGGCAGTGGCTGGGCGGAGACCCCACGCACAGATCGTGGCGGTGATGGCGGCCCATCAGAGACTCCCACCCCTGCCAGCAAACGCCGTTCCCGGTGGGATGAGACCCCTGCCGGCAGCCAGACACCTGGGGGTTCCACACCTATGATCCAGACGCCAGGAGTGACTCCTGTCGGCACCAAGGCAGCGATAATGAACACACCAACCCCATCAGGTAAATGTGATTAATGTGATAATTACATTTAGTATACAAAATACTACTGTAAAACACTATACTATCGCGACATGAACTTTTGCGAATAAGGGTCGACGGTCATTTCGCGTGCATGAAACTTTGGCGAATCACCGACCATGAAAAAAAAATAAAATACAGCGAAATTTGCTAGGAAGAAGCATTTAGGAGTTTTATTAATAAATTATCACAAAATTATCACAACAATTTACAGAATATATTTGTTTTAATGTTTCTGAATCACCGTTTTAATGTAAAAGTGCATTACGACCGTCATAAGTGAATGCGCACTATATATCTCGAGTTATTTCACTTGTGTACCAGAGTATAGTACACGGTCTTGTATCAGCATTAAAAAA
Source organism: Eucidaris tribuloides (assembly GCA_001188425.1). Taxonomy (NCBI): domain Eukaryota; kingdom Metazoa; phylum Echinodermata; class Echinoidea; order Cidaroida; family Cidaridae; genus Eucidaris; species Eucidaris tribuloides. The sequence continues at coordinate 36,251 of JZLH01S0061119.1, read as the reverse complement.
GTTGTGTAGGCCCCTAAACCACATAGCTGATCACATGCATTTAACTTCGCGAATCTCGACTCCTCGCGAAATTCGCGAAAGTTAAATGCTCGCGAAAATTTCTGGTTTTACAGTAATTTGAGGAGCACTTATGACAATTATTATACTTATATTATTATACTTATACTTGTGACAATGTTTGAAATCTATCAATGCCACAAGTCCATTGCCTTCAGCTCTTTGCTTATGACGTTCCACTTTTGTCTCAGTTGTACAATCAAATGAAACAATCATAAAAACATATCTCGTTAATGCGTGCTCTAAAGGGTTGGCATGACGGCAGTAATGCTTACATAGACTGTGAGTGAAATAATTTCCATTGTTTCTGTCAAGTAGAAGCTGTTGTATCATCATAGAAATTTTAGAGAACAATATATCTTGCTTGGCTACAAATGAATTTGGCCTGCATAGGTTACTTTGAAAGTAACGAGTGTAAGTGGCAATATGTTTGCGTAGCCGTCGAATAAAGAGCCCTACTGATGTCTATGTAGCCTCGCTTGTATGTGAGTGCTATTATTGATTCTCATTCATGTTGCCTTCAAACAATTAGGGCAAAATCACACCTTGATACCAGATGCAGCCGTCGAAGAAGTAAGGCAACTGTCTTGTCTAGCCACGTTTGTAGATCTCTTGCCATATCTAATTCTCACTTCTACGTTGTCTTGAATTACGTGCAGCCCTCCGCATCATGACACCAGAGCAGCTCCAGGCGTGGAGATGGGAGAAAGAGATTGATGAAAGGAACAGACCCATGACGGATGATGAGCTGGACACACTCTTCCCAGAAGGTTACAAAGTAAGTATTACATTACATTTGTATTGCTATCTCAATCTTTGCCTTTGGTGGTGGGGGGGGGGGGGGCAGAATGATTTTTATGATTTGTTGCAGAGCATAAATACTCAATCTTCTCCCCCTCCCCATCCACAAAAATAAAGGAAAAATTGCCTATATGTAACAAAATTTGTTGCTGTGTGTGTGTAAGTGTGTGTATGTGTGTGTGTGTGTGTGTGTGTGTGTGTGTTATGTACGTGTGTGCATTTTTTATGTGTGTGCATGTTTGTGTGAGTTTGTGTGTGAGGATGTATGTATATGTGTGTATGTTTGCAAGGATGTGTGTCTGTTTTTGTGTATGTGTGTGACGGTGTATGCAATGACAAGCTTCATTTGAGATTTAAATAAAAAGAAACTTTATTTAATCATGCCCATCTTGATGGGAAATGTACTGTTGTTCAATATATGCTTGAAAGATGTGCATTTTTCAAAACGTGTGTATTTGAAATCGCTTGTTGCATCTTGCCATTACAGAAGTCCATTTATCTCTGTCTTTATTCCAGGTCCTCCAGCCACCAGCCGGCTATGTCCCCATCCGTACCCCGGCCCGCAAGCTGACGGCCACGCCCACCCCGATGGGTGGTTTGAGTGGATTCACCATGCAGCAGGAGGGAGGGATAGTGGACCCAGGACTAGCCCAGCCCCCTGGCAACCTGCCAGTCCTCAAACCGGACGACGCCCAGTACTTCGGCAAACTCCTGGTAAGATTGACATTTTAGTAGATATTTACGAATTATGATTGACAAACAATAATTGAATCGTTTTATGTGTACATATGCTTAAATTCTGTTAACGGTTTCACATTAGATCCTGTGCACTTCATTAGGTTGTTTGATTGGTGGAAGGAAAACGTTGCCAATCAGTGCAGATGTACTTTCAATGTTGTTGTTTTGAGTAAGAAGTGAAAACGTTGGCAATGATGTTTTCCCGCCGCCAAATTAGACAAGCTGATAAAATGTTTAGGATATGATGTGAAACTATTCTCGAAATTAAATCGTTGAACTAGATGACATGTTATAATTATTGTTACTTAAATTTTACGTGAATGAATCATAAGTTACATCAAACGTACATCAATCGATCAAGATGTTTACATCATTACTATTTGCATATTTGCCAAATAAAACGGTCAAATACAGGTTAAAGTTTACAAGGCCTTAAACATATCCAATTTCAGCTCATTATTGCATTAATGTCAGATTTTTATGATACTTGGGTCAAATGTGTGAAACGATACAACAATGACTGATTACAGGGATGCGAATTTTCAGGAAAAAGCCTAAATTCTGGTGTTGGGACTTTTCAGTTGATATTACCAGCTTTTTATGAAGAAAGTAACTTATTGTTAGTGTTGTATCCGAGACCTACCTCAAGGCCAATTTTTCGATGCCTTGATCAGAGGCACCTGTACAATCCCTATGGGAAGGTAGTGTTTTGGGGCAGCCTCAGACATGTGGTTTTGGATACTCCACTGCTCATTATTAGAAAATTACAGGCCTTATCATCAATTGTGAGTGGCAGCCAAGTGATTAGAGTTGGAAGTCAAAATTAAAATGTCATTGGACATACATCAATGTTTTCATGTGGATTCTGATCATGACAATCCTGACAACATTCTTTTCCGACAGAACGATGTCGACGAGAGCACTCTGAGTCCTGAGGAGGCCAAAGAGAGGCGTATCATGAAGCTCCTCCTCAAGATCAAGAACGGAACGCCGCCGATGAGAAAGGCTGCCCTCCGCCAGATCACCGACAAGGCCCGCGACTTTGGCGCCGGACCGCTCTTCAACCAGATTCTCCCCCTGCTCATGTCGCCGACCCTCGAGGATCAAGAGCGTCATCTGTTGGTGAAGGTCATCGATCGCATCCTCTACAAACTTGACGATTTGGTCCGACCGTATGTACACAAGGTATGTGTGCTTATTACTTTTCGTCGTAACTGTGGTAGATGTTAGTAATTTGTTTTATGTCCCATGGCCCTGAATTCAATACCTTGCCAAAGTGTATACGGTATAGATTAGGGAGAGTTTACTTTGTATGCTACTGGTTGATATTGATGTGTGAATTGGTAGTCAAACCAGATTTATTATTTTGTTTCCCATAGGTCATACATCAATTAAGGGCAAGGGAGAAAATATTCCTGTTATATCTGAATGATAATTAAGAAACAAATTTACATTTTATAAATTTTGATCGAAATCAAATTGTCCTTGAAGTTGGTCATTACTCTAACTGTTACCACACTAGATATTTTGTAGTTTCTGTCAGTACTTGTGTGTGTTTTGTCACAAATTCTTTGAAGTTACTATATTTAACTACTAAAGAAAAAACCCATGTTTGCAGTTTTTCTACAAATCAAATCACGCAGTTAGTCAGTGAATAAGCTAAATTACTTCTTGAGTTCAAAAGCTTAATGCCAATCAGTGTATTAGTAAATTGAATTCAGCCAACATTATCACAGTCATTGTTAATTGTTAAATTATGTCCTCTGTGTCACAAATGTTGCAATTTGAAATTAAGAAAACATATGTACATGTATATTGAATTTAGTTTTCAGTGCTTCTCTCATCCCAACATTACATATTCTCATGGTCATTGTTAATTGTTTATGTCCACTCTGTCACTAATGATAAAATGCAATTTTAGAAGTTATAATTATAGCTAAAATCTAGTTTTCAATGACTTCTCTAATCCGAACTTCCTAGATCCTTGTGGTGATCGAGCCCCTGCTCATCGACGAGGACTACTACGCCCGCGTGGAGGGCCGAGAGATCATCTCCAACCTGGCCAAGGCGGCCGGCCTAGCCACCATGATCTCCACCATGCGTCCCGACATCGACAACTTGGACGAGTACGTCCGTAACACGACGGCTCGTGCCTTCGCCGTGGTGGCGTCGGCCCTGGGCATCCCGTCGTTGCTGCCCTTCCTGAAGGCCGTGTGTCGCAGCAAGAAGTCGTGGCAGGCGCGTCACACCGGTATCAAGATCGTCCAGCAGATCGCCATCCTGATGGGATGCGCCATCCTCCCCCACCTCCGCAACCTGGTGGAGATCATCGAACATGGTGAGTAAGAAATGGTGAAATTGAATTAAGCATGTGATGGTTTATATTGTATTACAGCATGTTACACTCATGTATTTATGTTCACAGGATTCCTAGCTAACCTGGAAATTGTGAAAATCTGGAAACGGACTTGATTTTTCTAGTCAGGTAAAAGTGAAGGAATTTGAGAAAAGTCCATTAAATTGGGTAACCAATAGGGTGTTTTATTTGTCCAGTGGTCTGACTTTTTCCTCTCTTGTCCATGGTATCGACAAAACAGGAAATAGGCAGACCAAGAAATAGGTCAAAATGATGATCCTGGAATTTTTAAATTCCCTCCAGGAAGAATCAGGAAATATTGTTTCCATGAAATGCTGGGAAACCTGTATGCAATTTAACATGTATATCTTGGCCATTGATATTACTTGTTCTTATGTGTTGTACAGAAGATGTGCGATTTAACTAGACAATAAAATGTTTAGTAGAATATGTGTGTAAAATGTAGAAATTATGGTTCATGATTGTAGTTGAAATGAAACACAGGAATTAGTATTTTAACATAGTAAAATTTGTAACTGTGAGTTTTGCCTGTGTGAAATATTGGCATATACGTAGTTGTCGCTCTATATCAGCATCCATAAATATTGTCATACTTTTGTCAATGGTATAACGTAAGAATCCTGTAGAAAATTTGAAATTGTGGCCTGTTTTTCAGTTAGTCTCTAGTTAAGCTCACAAATTGTCTGTACAAATACACACAGCACATACACATTCACAAGTCTTGTCAATCTAAGATGGCACTCTCTGAAACTGAGAAATAGAAAACCTTTCATTCTGCCTGCTTTACAAAATGAACTTCTCTCATCAAGGCTTTAATGATGCACTTGTTATTCTTCCCAGGCCTTGTGGACGAACAGCAGAAGGTGCGTACCATCACTGCCCTGGCCCTGGCTGCCCTGGCCGAAGCTGCTACACCCTACGGTATCGAGTCATTTGACAGTGTCCTCAAGCCTCTATGGAAGGGTATCAGGCAACACAGAGGAAAGGTAAGCAAAAGTTAGATATTCTAAAGAATTGTAGTGTAACAAAGAAATATTTCTGTGCATTCACATGTAAGCATGGATGTGTACATTGAAAGCATTTGCTGACCAAACTCTTAAAGATACAAATATATTACAACAATGAAGAGAAGTTTAGCTTCAGAAGTGAAGTAAATAAGGTGATAACAACTCAAGAAGGTATTTCTATACAGCACTATGAGAACTAGTCTTTAACCTCTTGTGAATGACAGGCTTATACAGAAACCCCACAAGCACAAGAAATAGGGCAAACTTTTCAGTCAAGCATTGGATAATTGATAGAGTTGTCAAATGCTTCTGTCCCATAAAGTACACATTTTTTTGACGTAAAGCAGCAAGCCCAAGCAGTTATGGTGGCCAAATATTAGTAAATTATGCTGTGATGAAATACTATGCAGTTCACAAGCTCAAAGAGAAAAATAATTGCAGTATTCTTTCATGCAACCAAGGCCAATTGCTGTGCATTGTGAGAAATATATTGGTGTGTATGAATGATATGACTGGAAGTAGGAACTATTTTATTATACCGCGACAATGGACCTGTAATCTTCCAGATATTCTCATTTTTCTCATCGTCATGTTCACATGTTCATTTTTTTTTATGGTCATTCTCATCACTAATGTCTCTGGTATCCCCAACCTCTTCCCCAGGGTCTGGCTGCCTTCCTCAAGGCCATTGGTTACCTGATCCCCCTGATGGACCCCGAGTACGCCAACTACTACACGAGGGAGGTGATGTTGATCCTCATCCGTGAGTTCCAGTCTCCAGATGAAGAGATGAAGAAGATTGTGCTCAAGGTATGTTTCTTTTCGTGACAGTGGGTGATTTCAAGTTCAGTGTTGGTTAGTGTTGCACGACTAAGTCGCCAAAAGTCGGAGTTGTGACTATCGTCGAGTAATCGCGACTCTGATTTTAGAAATGCAAGAATCGACTCCATATTATCACATATGTAGGCCATATAAACCAGTCAAAACATTGATGACAATGTGTGGGATCATGTACAGTTCAGTTCCAGTAGGGGTAAGTTTGGTTTGTATGGGGCATATATTCAGGTTGTTGAACTGAAATCATTGAAGGAGGACACTGAACGGTCATTGTATAGGCTGTAGTGAGTCTCTTTTTACCTATTGATCATGCCAACAGAACTGAAAGCAGAGAGTCGGCAAATAGTCGGAGTCGCGACTTTTGATCGGCGACTAGTCGACTCCCAAAAATCCTGGAGTCGTGCAACACTAGTGTTGGTGTTGAGGAAAGAAAATTGTCTGCTAAACCGAGCTCTAACACCGATCTCAGTTTAGCAGACAATACTGATTGTATTATCAATTACACTCAACACTGAGTGACGTCATGCGCGATTCATGGACTTGGCTGAAAGTTACGCCGATGGCTGCAAAAATGGACAAATGTCACAAAAATGACACCAAATCAAAACTGCCAACCAGAAAAATTGTATGAATTTTAAAGACAAGTTACTTTTTTCTATTCCCATGTGGAAGTTTAATATCAATTTGACTAATTATGTCTTTTTTTAAAGGGGAAAATGTACTTTCAGTGGTTTGCGTCGCACGGGGAAGCTTGCTCCATAGCCAAAAAACACAAGCATGTTAACTCTGCTAGTAACAACACCAACACTGAACTTGAAGTCACAAATTTTATAATCCCTAGGGTTTGGTGTTGATGAATGGGAAGATAAAACATAAATCACAAACACCAACCACGGTACTTGGTTCAGCAGATGATATTTAACACCAGTGTCAACACAGACTACAGGAAGTATGCCGTAATTTTTTAGGTCAACTCTGACAGGCCTGATTTCAAGTTCGGTGTTATAGTCGGTGTTGGTGTTGTTACGACACCAACACCAGATTTCAACACCTAACTTGAAATCACCCAGCGTGTTCGAGTAAGGCCGCATTGCAATAGGATAAAGGGCATACATTATACACATACTGCTACATGTTTGCCACGTACATCCTTTAATATTTGTTTAACTAACTTTGTAGATTTAAACAGGGTATACTTTATCATACCTCATGACTTTTTCTCTTTTTAGGGGAGAGGAAATAAGGTGAGGAATGGGACAGAAAATCTGTGTTATTACACTTGTAACAAGAGAACCACATGCGTTTGATGGACATTTACAGAAAGGCATAGTAGTTATGGTACCAGTGAAATATAAACTGAACATATATGCCCAAATTTAACACACTGAAAGTTATTTGCACATGCTATTGATTGATTAATTGTTTTCATTGATTTATTTTATTAGTTAATTAATTTGTTTATTTATTTCTTGAGTTAGTTAGTTTTTTAGTGTTTTTTTTGTGGTGGGGATTTAAGTCTACACATATGAATGAGGTGTTGGAAAAGTTACTAATGGAATGTATTATTGAACGTACGTGCATTGCCACAAGATTGACTAGAAATCTAAATATATTTTAGTGGACGATTCTGATACTGATAATAGCATCTTCCATTTGCCAATTTGTGATTTAGGTAGTGAAGCAGTGTTGTGCGACTGATGGTGTGGATGGCCAGCTACATCAGACCAGGTTCTACCATCTTTCTTCAAGCACTTCTGGCAGCACAGGATGGCCCTGGACAGGAGAAACTACAGACAGGTGGGTTGTAAAATGTGGTTGGTGTGAACGCACCTCGAAAATTTGGTTCACAGAAACAACTTCGATTTCAATTCTTGAATCAGAATTCATTCTCTCTGAATGTACTCTGGCTTCATTGAATCTATATCACAAGAAATATTTAACCAAAGCATAAAGATTGTATTTTTGATTATTCTTCAACCCAGTTTTGCTCAGGTTGGATGCAACTAAAGGAAAAATACTGTTTTTCAAATTTTGGTTTCATTTATTGTAAAGTTTTTAAAAAAGAAAAACGAAATCATTTGAATTGGGCCATTGCTCAAGTTGTATTTTGTAATGGTAGTCTAGGTTTCAGACACTGGATGTAGTAGCTGTAATCCAACGAAACTGTTTGACGATTGCCAAAGTTCACGGGTGTGAGTTTTTAACCTCGTAAGCTTTGATCAGCATGTATATAGTTTTCAGTAGATGATGATGCACATATCATGTCTGGCAGTCAAACTAGTTTAAAGGATATGTAAAATTCAAATTCAGTGAGCGACTTTATTTCAGTGATCTGTTTGAAATGTATCATTATTTTTATTTCATAAAACCTGACTTTTAATTCCCAAGACTTAAATGTGAGGTGAAGGTACATGAATCTTTACATTATACGATTTTACCTTATTTACTAAAAAATAGCTCATTTTGGGATACGCAAATCATTGACACAATTATCTAAAAAGAACTGTTTGGGTGTATGTTCGAAGGTAATTTTGTGTGTGATCAATAATCCATCATTTTTCTCCTGAAATCCCCAGCTGGTGGACACCACGGTGGAGATCGCCAACAAGGTGGGTGCGTCCGAGATCATCGGCCGGGTGGTGGATGACCTGAAGGATGAGGCTGAGCAGTACCGTAAGATGGTGATGGAGACCATCGAGAAGGTGATGGATAACCTGGGGGCCTCCGACATCGACTCCAGGCTGGAGGAGCAGCTCATTGACGGCATCCTGTACGCCTTCCAGGAGCAGACCACAGAGGTGGGTGGGCGTCGCCGGCCGGTCACTAGATTACCTTTGTAGAAAGAGTTGCTACAACCTGTGATTTGAAAGCCATGTTGTTTCCACTACATTTCTATTCAATTACGATGAGCACTCGTTCGTTCTGAATAGATAGAATTGGAACGCCATGTTGTTTCCAAGAATAGGACATCCATGTTGCAACTCTTGTATGAAGTGACTCTACTTGTGATGTGGTAGCCATAGTCAGGTTTTCCGTGGTGGGGCTAAGAAAAAAAAAGTAATTGTATTGGAGTAATTGGTAGAAATAAATGGGTCATTTTTTGTATGTGCTCTTGTGAATTGGGATACTTTTACTCATTGAGCTTGCATACACACCCCGTTGGTGTGAGTAAATATAAGCAGATTGCAGATTGTATCTAAATGGTAGCTATTATATAAAACTATATTGAGATCGGGATTGTGATATGGAAATGTTTAGGGTTGGGGTAAATTTTATGGTTGGTCAGGTTACGCCAATACAGTGTTTTCCAACCTCTTGGAAAAACTTGGAAAGTCGAGGAAAGTCATGAAAAACAAAATACACACAAAAAAATATTTCTGGGGGTAGGGGAGGAGAATTTGGGGACTTTTTGCAGTGGAATTTAGTGCATGTGCGTGGGATTTCAATGTTGTTTTTTGTTTATTGGTTTTTCATGAAATCATAAATCATTTTGAATTTTTAGCAAATTGTTTGTGGCAATCTTATACGCACCTGAGCCGAGGACTCAATTGAGTTATTGCGATCGCTTTTTGTCCATTGTGCGTTGTGCGTCGTGCATAAACTTTTCACATTTTCGTCTTCTCCTTTACAACTCATAATTGGATTTTGACCAGATTTCACATTTTAATTCACAAAATCTTAAGCAAGGAAGAAAACAGCTCTTTCCATAAAGAGATACAGCTCAAAGTCTAGTTTTCAATCAAGAATACGTTAGACTAACCCATCACAATGAAATATTGACCCAATTTGAATTATTGTTTACTTCATTTTACTTCAGGACTCAGTGATGCTGAACGGTTTCGGTACGATAGTCAATGCACTGGGCAAGCGAGTCAAGCCCTACCTACCCCAGATCTGTGGTACCATCCTGTGGCGTCTGAACAACAAGGCCGCCAAAGTACGGCAGCAGGCCGCCGATCTCATCTCCCGTATCGCCATTGTCATGCGCACCTGTCAGGAGGTAAGGAAGACCACGCCCACTTTTTCCAATTCAGCGTACAGTGACGGTCACATGTAACTTTGCATATTGATGCGCGTAAATGTGCATAAATATGTGTACAAATGCATACATGAGAGCTCAGACCTGACTCCAAAATTAGCACATACCTTCTAAGCTTGTCTAGACAGTGACTTGTTCTCCACTAGCACTGTCTATATTAGTCTATATTAGTATCTTTGGTGTACACCTTGATTTTCTTATTTTCGCCAAGATACACCTTCTCGTATTTGGTCTAAGATGGCACTAGACTCATTTTCTCGGTCGCGTAAATATGCATGAATATGCAAACAAATACATTTGATGCACCACGCGATACCCCGGGGTACAGCGCCCTCTCGTGTTCAAAAATGTATTTTCTTCAGTTATGATCGCTGAAATCAGTTGTTATGATGCAGAGGCTGTGCAAGTGCACAACAAAAAGGCATAAACTTACGAAAAATGGGGTAAAAATGAAGCTAAATTTGTTATTTTCACCCTTATTACATAAGTTTTACATAATTTTGTAAGCCAGGGTACAGTGCTAAAAAATAATAAATAATTCAACAAAATGGCGGATTTCTATTTGGTACCCCAGGGTACCATTTATATCATCATTTAGATATTCATTTAAAATTTGCATGGAAAATTATATGTGACTGTAGCTGTGTTAAAACTTTCTTTGTATCAATGATTTAATACTGGTTAATTGAAAGACACTAACAGGTTATGAGAGGTGTGCATATTTTATGCAGAATGAAAAACTGATCTGAGTTTTAAAGCAAAACATCTAGCTTAAGAAGTGGTTGTACTGAATAGGAATGATGAGATATGATTTGGAGGTTTGCAATTCTCTCGCAGTATAGCCATTTTGAGTTTAGGGTAATTCCCCTCTCCAGGTCTGAATGTTCTTAGTGTCGTCAGATCATATTTTAATTCACATTTTCTTAACATAGTCAGATGAGCATCCAAAAATGTGCATTCTGCTTCTGTAGATGATCTTCCCGTAAAGATGACAAATGTTTTCTTTTGATTTTGCCAAGGGAATTGGTCATCCTCCTTGAATGAATTACAGGGTTATGTTTTACAAAATTATATACAAAATTCTTATATCTATATCAATTTTAGAAGTAGTATTGAGTGTATAAAAAGTTCCTTTTCAAAAGGCGCTAAGTTGATTTTCCACCAAAAATGAGTTATGAACTTCAGTTCATCGGCTATTAATTTAGCAAGCTACGTGTAAAGAATAAAGTTTGAAGACAAGTAACACAAGCGAGTACCAAATATTGTGTGTTGTTTTCATATGGGCCTGTCTACAAACTTGGCCATAGAAATGCATTTTCTCTTCAGTCACTACAGTGGAGTTAGCACCTTTTGGAAAGGAACTTTTCATATATTGTGAAGATATTATTTCATTATTTTGCTACATTTGCAATTGTTAACAGGAAAAGCTGATGGGTCATTTGGGTGTGATGCTGTATGAGTACCTAGGAGAAGAGTACCCTGAGGTTCTGGGCAGTATCCTGGGAGCTCTGAAGTCAATCTTGGAAGTAGTATTGAGTATATATTGCTAAGATATTATTTCATTGTTTGTCACATTTGTAACTGTTCACAGGAAAAGCTGATGGGTCATTTGGGAGTGGTGCTGTATGAGTACCTAGGAGAAGAGTACCCTGAGGTTCTGGGCAGTATCCTGGGAGCTCTCAAGTCTATCGTCAACGTCATTGGAATGCACAAGATGACCCCTCCCATCAAGGATCTCCTACCTCGCCTCACACCCATCCTGAAAAACAGGTCAGAATTGATTCCTTTTCCCCCCCACAAAATTTACTCAGTGTGTGCAAAGCCTGGCTCCCATGATGTGGCTTTCTGTTGTGAATGCTTAGAGTTGTCAGTGATCACAAGTGAATGAGAATCACTTATGATAAGCTGTAATCGAGTTTTGATGGTAAGATTTATAATTTCAGTGTGAAAAATGATAAAGTTTTGCACATGATCAAATTTTTGCTGATACTTGTGATTCACAAATGTTGTTAGTTCTTTTTATCACAAGAAAATTTTAAACCATGTTATTTGACAGAAATACATGTATAAGGAAATAATGTATGTCGTGTCAGATGCAGTTTAGTCTTACTATAAATGAAACACAAAATATATAAAATGCTGTCCTTCATAATTTCAGACAATCTTATGTCTCTGTTCATCAATGGACCATTGTCTCCTGATAGGGGTTTGAATAATAGTAATGATAATGATGATTATAATGATAACAACAATGATGATAATGAAGAAGATGATGATGATGATGATGATGATGGTGATGATGATGGCGATCCGATGTTTAGGATGATGATGATTATGATTAACTATAATACCTTAAAAGTCTTATATGTACTGAAACTTATCACAACCTCCTTGTTATCGTAGCCGTGTTCTGTATTCTCTTATTTCCCCAGACATGAAAAGGTGCAAGAGAACTGCATCGACCTGGTTGGTCGTATCGCTGATCGTGGGGCGGAGTACGTGTCAGCTCGCGAGTGGATGAGAATCTGTTTTGAGCTGTTGGATCTGCTCAAGGCTCACAAGAAGTCCATCCGAAGAGCCACTGTCAACACATTTGGCTACATCGCCAAGGCCATTGGGTAAGGTTTAATCCATTTTTTCCCCATGTTTGTTTATATGAAAAAAAAATGGTTTTGTGGAGAAAATAATGATAACATAGAATGTGAAATGTTTTTATTTTCATGAAGCTGTACTACTTTTTGCCTCATATATCATCATCTACCTAATAAGCAGACATGTTCAAGTTCTCTGGTTTACACACTATAGAATAAAAATGGATGTATCCATTGCAAATTTTTATTTATTGAAATATACTGTTAATGGAAATGTCTATTACATCATGATGTAATTACATAGTCATGTTGTCATTTATGCAATAAACCCTTCAAGACTTATTACCAATCAATTGTTCTCATGAAATTGTAGCTCTTGATTCCAACAATGATGATGATATTTATTGAAGTGTATGTATTGTTGATAGAAGTGTAAATGATGTTTACATTTCTATCAACAATATGTTTCAATAAACTTTTGTCTACAGCATTTTATCAAAACTTTATATCATAGTTATATAGCTGTTTGTGACTGTGTGCAATAAATCTAACAAGACGTATAAATATTGATTTCTCTGCGAAATCAAGTACATCTGAAGTCAAACAGTGGTATTTCTTTTTGTACACTCAATAATCTTAAAGAAATTACCTGTGGCATAATGTAATACAAGTGTTTATAATTGCTGGCCTGGCCAAAGAATTGGATTGTTAAAAACTAAACCTACAATACCAAAACAATGCAAATATAAAAAAACAACAACTAATGTTGAAATGAATCCTTTTTCGCTCCAGTCCTCATGACGTGCTGGCCACGCTTCTGAACAACCTCAAGGTCCAGGAGCGTCAGAACCGCGTCTGCACGACAGTCGCCATCGCCATCGTGGCCGAGACCTGCTCCCCCTTCACCGTGCTCCCCGCCCTCATGAACGAGTACCGCGTGCCGGAGCTCAACGTCCAGAACGGCGTCCTCAAGTCGCTGTCATTCCTCTTCGAGTACATCGGTGAGATGGGCAAGGACTACATCTACGCGGTCACGCCCCTTTTGGAGGACGCCCTCATGGACAGGTAACATCTCTTGTTTTGTAAACGGATAAAGCTTTGAAGAAGGAAAGTGTGTGTACCATTTCTGATTTTGTGTGAATGATAAATCTGTACCACAACATATTCATTACCAAGCAGGGCTTGCCCTTAACAGCGGCCCGGGTGCCAATGGCCACCAAAAATTTCATTTGGCCCCTAGAAAACTTGCATTGGCCACCAAAGAATCAGATTCTACATCACACAAGCCTATGGTAGAAGTCCAGAGAAATTTCTCCTGTTAAAATTTTATGCAACTGGCCCCTGATATGTCCATTTGACAACCTGAAAATAATGCTTAAGCGAGAGCCCTGCTAAGTATTTGTGTATCTTGAACCTTGAGCAATTGACAGGGTGCCGTGTCAACCCAGAAATTAAGGAAAACCTGGGAAATGACTTCCTCCGTTTCTAGTCAGGGTAAACTTGGGAAATTTTGGAAAAGTATGTCAAATCAGGGAATTTCTTTAGTCCAGTGATATGACTTTTTTGCATTATATCCATACCATGGACAAGTGGTGATAAAGAAACAAGCACGGTAGATAGGTCGAAATCATGATCCTTGAAGTTAAACTTTCATTGGGGAAAAATCAGTGAATTTTGTTTTCTTGAAATGCTTGGAACCGTGAATAATGGTTACATGTTTTATATGGCACTGTGTGAAATGGACAGGTTCTGACTTTGATTTTCCATTTTTCTTCCCCCAGGGATCTCGTCCATCGTCAGACGGCGTGCGCCGCCATCAAGCACATGTCGCTGGGCGTGTTTGGCTTTCGGTGCTGAGACGCCCTCATCCACCTGGTCAACTTCGTCTGGCCCAACATCTTTGAGACCTCTCCCCACGTCATCCAGGCCGTCATGGAGGCCATCGAGGGGCTCAGAGTGGGCGTGGGTGCTATCAAGATGCTGCAGTACACTCTCCAGGTGAAGTAGCTGACATTATGGGTGGGGAAGGGTGGGGGGAGGTGGCCACTTTGGGTGGGGAAGAGGTTGGGGGAGGGAGGTGGGCTATGATGGACCCATTAAAAGGCTTAGAGTGGGCATCGGTGCCATCAAGATGCAGCAGTACACTCTCCAGGTAAAGTAACTGACATTATGGGTGGGGAAGGGTGGGGAGGGGTGTGGGAATGTGGCCATTCTGGGTGGGAAAGGGTAGGGGAAGGTGGGCTGTCATGTGTGTCATTGAAGGGGTGTGGGTGGGCTTTGGTGCTATCGAGATAATACAGTACGCTTTCCGGGTAAAGTGGCTGTTGTGGGTGGGGAAGGGTGTGGAAAGATGGCCGCTCTGGCTGGGGGAAGGGTAGGGGTAAGGTGGCCATTTTGGGTGGGGAAGGGTCAGGGAAGGTGGGCTGTCATTTAGACCATTGAGGTGCTTCGGATGGGCGTGGGCGCCATCAAGATGCTGCAGTACGCTCTACAGGTAAAGTGGCTGTTGTGAGCGGAGTAAGGGTGGGGATCAAGGTTGGGGAGGGGTGGGGAATTGTGGGCCATCATGTGGGTATTGAAGAGCTGTGAATGGGCATGCTTGCCATCAATATGCTGCAGTATACTCTCCGGGCAAAGTAGCCATTGTGGGTGGGGGAAGGGTGGCGGGGTGGGCTGTCATGTGGGTATTGAAGAGCTGTGAATGGGCAGGCTTGCCATCAATATGCTGCAGCATACTCTCTGGGCAAAGTAGCCATTGTGGGCAGGGGAAGGGTGGCCTTTCTGGGTGGGGAAGGTTGAGGGAATGTGGCTGTTGTTGGGTGGGAGGGGGAGATGGGCTGTCATGTGGGTCATTGAAAGGCTGTGGGTGGGCATGGGTGCCATCAAGATGTAGCGGTACACACTTGGTTATACCTACCTAATCATTTTTGCTTCCTCCTCTCTTTTTACCACTTTCAGGGTCTGTTCCATCCTGCGCGAAAGGTGCGCGATACATACTGGAGGATCTACAACACGTTGTACATAGGTGCACAGGACTCTTTAGTCGCTGGCTTCCCGCGGGCCCCGAACGACGAGAAAAATCAGTACCTACGATACGAGCTTGACTACGTTCTGTGATGAGGATCGATGAACGATCTACTACAAACTGGACTTAATTATTACAGAGTTTATTCAAGGTTGCCATGTTGAGAGCAAGAAGCGACAGTGAAAAATTTTTGCACAAGAATTCTTCTTGGATGTGTGAAATCGACATGCACTGGTGCACGGACGACATAACAGGGACAAACTTTGGTCGCAGGTGTTTTTCATATTTGAAACCAAACTAACATTGTAAACAATGGTGTATTTGTGTGCAATGTCAACAATAGATCAGTTTAGTTTGAAGAGCACTGTAGAGCTTGTACACCATTGCTGGGGGCAATTCAAGACCATGACAAAAGATAGTTATTTTTTAATTTCTACAATGCTTTATAGTTCTAAAAGACAAAAACATAAAGCAAACAAAGTATTGCGTCATCTTCTGTTAAATTCTCAGATGGTCCACCCAGACTTGGTGGACGACACACGCTACAGTGCTCTCCAAACTTGATTGGACGATATCTGTCATCATTGTTGCCATGGTAACCAACAGCATTCGCTCTGTCCAAGGTGAATATTAAACTCACTGATTTATCCGTATGTAAATATGTAAATTATACTCCCAATATCAGACTTAATTAATTAAGTAGGGCTATTGCACATGCCTTGGCTAGGTTACTCTCCAGTCATCTGGTCACGAAATTGTACCATTCAATAGCAGTGTTATATCTGAGGGAGGCCAGCCTCAAGGCCAATTTCTGGTGGCCTTGGTCTCGGTCTCGAGCCGAGTCACCTGTACAAACCCTATGGAAAAGCTGTGTTTTGGGGTGGCCTCAG
>JZLH01S0061119.1:6545-17088 GCA_001188425.1 Eucidaris tribuloides | reverse complement strand
GAAACCTGTGGTCTCAGATACCAAACTGTCCAATCGAAAAAGATGCTTGTGGATTTGTTGTCTTTGTGCGTTGCTGGCAACAATATGGTGAAAAGATGATGAGCCAAGCGAACTTCTGAATTTCATGTATATTTTTTTAGCCTTTTATGCCCGATTCAAAAAGCAACAAAGGGCAGACGCTTTGTAGAACACCACTCAGAGATGTGTTGTGTACAGAAAGTTAAAGAAAATGAATGATTAAGGTGAGAAAAAAAATATTGTTAATATTAAAGTTTCTCCTTTTGTTAGGTGAGTAACCCCGCTACGGTGTAGTTTCTAGCTGACTATGACTATTGATTTAAAACTGTGGTCAGTTGAAACAGATAAATGTGAATGTGTATTCTTGCATATTTTGGTGCAGATATACAGTAAGAAGATACTGCTTAGACGAATGAGAACATGGAGAAATGTTTGATCAAGATCAATATTGATTGCTAATATTCTCTCAGTCTCTTGAAGCAGAGCTGCAGAACTATCAATTTCCTTCGGTGAGATTTCAAGGTCTCTCATAATGTAGACTATAAAGAGACTGCCGCTCCCTCCTCCCCCACCCTACCCCCACCAGCCCCATTGTACTTCACAGAAGTAACATTTTGTGTGAAAACAACAATATAAGTTTTCAGAATCGAGCATCACGTAATCGACTACACAAAATGGCAGAACTCTTAACAAAATTATGACATAAGATAGACCTGTCATGGATAAATTCCCCAATCCCTCCCAAACAAGCCATTAAAAAAAGAAAAGAAAAAAGATAAGTACTATCATAACGTGGAGTGAACTCTATTTATTTGTCATTTGGTACATCAAGGGAGCATCATGGTATTTTTGTTGTGTAATATTTCATTATAATTCTTGATGTCCCTTTTATGCACATGATAAGTCAGTGTAAAGGGTATAAATATCTGAATTATTCAGTTCGAATTGCTGCTGAGAATTTAATGGGTTTATAAGGTCATAGATGTTTTGATTGTACAGTATTTTGTTTTTGTTTATATTGGCACAGCAGTGACAAGATTTGATATGAGTTATGTCTGTAAACTTGAGAATCGTCATACAAATCTAAATTGCATACGTGGATAAATACATGATCCAGTATGCATTTAAATTTGCAAAATATATATTGCTTTAGAATCATATTTGTTTAATTTGTTCAAATTTTGGTAATTTGTTTTGATTTGATGAGTTTAGTACAAGAAAACATCTGATAAGTGGGATTTCGTAACCTAAAAGACTGCTAAAGAGTCATATATCCATTTCATATAGCTTTGCTTTTGTTTCATACCTTTGCATTTATTAGATTGCCTGTAAAGAGAATAAAGTGCATTTTATTTCACAATTGTAACATTGAAGTAAATGCTAACACACATTTGTCATGAGTTTGGAATCTAGGTTTTGTTCTTGTCTAAGTGCAACTTGTTTTTGTAAAGAAATATAATTTTCAGATTTTCAGTTTGTTCGGTCAACATATCAACAGATTTAGGTGGTTCCTTGAATTGCTACAAAAGGAAAAGGTAGTTATGATCTGTAAATCATCATGCAGTATGTTGTTCGTAAAAAAAAGTCATTGAAGATTCACAGTAGACACCATATGTATGATTGCACTCAGAAATATTAACTGTTTACAGTCTCTTTTATGCTCTATATGTATTTGGTAATGACGAATGTCTGTTCATTCAATTTCATATTCAGTTGTAAATGTAAGAAGGACGAAAAAGAAAAGTTAAATGAATTGGTTGTTGGGGTTGGGGAGGGGGTGGAGGTGAAAGATAGGGATATGGGAACAAAGTTGTCATTTCATTCAAATTTATTTTCTTTCATTACACTTAATTCTTGTAAAAACAAACATGACATGAAATTAAGAGATAATGGGATACAATTGAGGGAATGAAGGTATTTGTCATTTCTTTCAAATGTATTTCTCCCATTTCAGTTATTCTTGTATAACAAAAACGACTTGAAAGGAAGAGATATGGGGTCAAAGTTGAGGGAATAGATGTTATTTGTCATTTCATTCAAATTTATTTCTTTTCTTCTCATTTTTGTAAAAACACACACACACACAAACATCTATTTGTTGTACCAAACTACATCTTTTCATCCATGGTGTGACATAGATACCTATTTGGGTTATCAATGTTTCTTGATTGTAAATCATTTTTTAAAAAAAGTGGCATTGTGAAGCATGGATTTGAAATGTTTCAAGATAAAACATGCTAGATTAAGTGTGTATTTGTGGAGTAAATTTCACACAGACTGTTGAAATCAATAAAGTACACCTGTATATGGAGTTCAATAACAAATGAGGCATTTTGTATCATAAGGTCTGTACCTCGTAACTATAAATCAAATAAAACGTGCTTGTAAATACAAGTCTCTTATCTGCTTGTTTACATTTTGCGTTTATTTGTATGTTCTGGAATGGTAGTGAATTGTGTGGAGTAGCAAATCAAAGATGTCTAGTTTCGTCTTTACAATTATGCTGGAATGAATATCATCTGAACATCAGTGAATCTAAACCCGTCGAGAAAAATTCTGCAACTCAACTTTGAGATCTCTCTTGATATCATAGTATAAGTTCTTGATATTGGTATTGAAAGGCCTGTATATTTCCCGTTACAGTGATACCTCATTTGCCGTGATTAGGGATCCATGGAATGTGAAAGACATTTTAATAAGGAGCCAAGTCAAAAGTGAAAAGGCTGCAAAAATGCACACCATTTCAGCATGCATTTATATGGAGAGTGAATTGTGTTTAATGAAGTGTCGTGTGTTGATCGATGGAGGGGACCTTGAAAAGTTGCCAAAATCCTAATGAAAACTCACACACAATGATAATTGCACAATTAACCACTTAAATCTCATTTCATATTCAAAACAAAATGTGAAAACAATCATAACACTTCATAACATCTACATCATAATGAAACACAATCCACTCTCCATACAAATGAATGCTGAATTCCTGCTGATAAAAAAGGCATTTTGCAGCTTTTCACTTTTGAATTGGACCCTTATCTTAAATGTCTTGCGCATTCCATGAATCCATAATCATGGCAAATGAGGTATCACTGTAGAGGGAAATAGACTTTTCAATACCAATATCTAGAATTAATAATACCAATAATGCTCAAAGTTGACTTGCAGAACTTTTTTGAGGGGTTAACATGTACATGACCAGAAACTCTGTACAGGACCAGAAACTCTGTTATGAATTTTAAAGTCATCTGTGCTAGAAATTCACCCAAGGTGTGTCGTGCAGTGGGGCTGGCTCTGGCTCCCTGCAGAGTTTTGTTTGTTTGGTTTTTGTTTTTGTTTGTTTGCTTGTTTGTTTGTTTGTTCGTTTGTTTTTGTTGTTGTTGTTTTTTTTTTGGGAGGGGGGGGGGGGGTTATAAATGCAGTGTGTGCAAAGGGTTAAATATAAACACGTGTAACATGCTGGTTTAAATCATAAGTATGATGTACTGGAAATTACTGCCCCCCATGAAACACTATGAAGGAGACAAACGTTGAGAAATACTGGCAAAAATTACCAAGACAAGCGCGGCATTAGCAGCTAATGAATATTCATCAGCTCATTTGCATACGGTAGAAAAGTCTCATTTTCTAGAATGTATAGTTGTAAAATGGCAATGAAAATCTATACTAATCAAGAGCAAAATGATCTTATCACAGTCACAGTATGATAAATAAGGATTTAGGACTCAAATAACCACTTCTTTTTGAGCATATTATCAAGTTTATAACCTTAGCTTTTCCTCTTGCGTAATAATCGGACATCGATTGACACGCGCCGTCAACAACAACAACAACAACAATTGCAATTACGCCGAAACTTGTGTCAGCTATATAACAATAAACTTAGTATTCATGATGACTCTCATCCCAATCTTCCATTGCAAATAGATTGCTGGCAAAAGCATTTTTTTTGCAGATAAATGGGAAAAAGTGATCACCACACCCCATTTGAAGGGAAATGAAATTGTACAGATATAAGATTGTACCATTTGCACAATCCGTACCCACTTGACTCCTTGATGATCCATTTATTTCCACCGAGATTTATGACACAACGAAACACATTGTGGATATGAATGAGAAAAGCCTTTTAGCTAGAGAAATTATTCATACAAAATGGGGTCAATCCCTCCACATAATGCGGATGGATCCGAATAGTAACACTACGGGAAGTAGCATGACAAGCATCCCGTATTTTAAGTGTATGTACTTTTAAGCGATAATACTTCTATACAGGGTATCCCAGAAAGAATGCTACAACTGCGATCGCTAATTTCTTTAACATCATCTGCAATATGCCATTTGTTTTTGTTTCAGCGATTAGAACATTCTTTTTCCAACAATACGATACCATGATCATTGATTTTGAGTCATTCGTTTGGGTCATGTGGCCATTTTTTTCCGAGGCAATGTCATTTCCCAAATTTGCCAATTTTTCATCAGCGGCGGTCATCCTAACACTGAGATATTCTCGCGTCTCAGCGTGCCATACCAGACAAACTGCGATGACAATGGAGATGCAGCTCACATCGTCTTCCTTATCAAAGCGAGGGCATTCCTGCCCTTTGTTTCGGCATACCTTATTCGATGGCACACCGTAACGTGAGAATATTTCGATGTTCTGATGATCGCTGGAGGTTGAAAAAGAGCAAATTAAGGAAATTACATTGCCTCAGAAAAATAGCCCTGAGATCCAAACACCTCAATCAAAATTAATAATCATGGTATCATTTTGTTGGAAAAAGAATGCTCTAACCCATGGAATAATCACCAATGACATATTTTGAATGACTTTGAAGAAATTAACGATCGCATGTGTAGCATTCTTTTTGGGCCACCCTGTATATCCTGCTGAACACTTTGCTGTACTTGTACTTATGGCACTTGAATAGATTGAAGAATTTCAACCCATGCATGCATGTATCTTTATATGGATTGCTTAAGTGCCCTGCAAGCTATTTCGCAGTTCAATCCTGATAACAAAATTCTATGTGAAATACGTCTGACATTACTAAATATTCATAATCAAATTTGCAGAGTGATATTTGAATGGATTCCTGGACACTCTGGTATCCACGGAAATGATGAGGCTGACCTACTGGCAAAACGGGCCAGTAAGAAACAGAAGATTGACATATCATTGCCTTGCCTTTAACAAATTCTGAAACTAAACACATACTCAAATAAAATTAACCGAGAAATGGCAAATACAATGGAATATGTCTAAGAATAATAATCATAAACAAATTGAAATGTCACAAAGGATAGTATGTCATAAGTGCCACAACTAACAACAACCACAACAACAACAACAACAACAACAACAACAACAACAACAACAACAACAACAACAACAACAACAACAACATGCAACTTACTATTGGAAACTATTGGAAAAATATTTATTTGAGCAGGTGTATGCCCGGGCCCCGGGGGGGGGGGCAGTGCCATTACAACGTGTACACCATGCGCGTCGTGAAAAACGCGTAAAAAGGGTTGTTTTTCACGGTCGGGCGATATACGCGCGTACATTGAAAAGGGTATCAAAATCGCCGAAATCGGGGAAAAGGGGCGTACTTTTAACAGAATGTTACTTTAAAAGGGTGCCTTTTCAGACTTGAATACTTGTTTAGGGTATTCTGAAATCGACAGATAATTACTTGTTTAGGGTCTATTTTGAAAGTCTATACATGGTGTACACCTTGTAATGGCACTGGCCCCCCCGGGGCCCCGGGGTATGCTAATCGTCCGGGTCTGCACTACCCTAGTTTACTTTTAAGAATCAAACATACGCTCACACAACTAAATAATTTCATCATTTTTTTTTTGTAAAGAACCAGAACTATTTGACAAATCGGTTTTGAGCAAAATGATTTGGCAGGAGTGTTTCTTGCACTCGTTGACTAATTTACACTCATTGACTAACTTCTGTGTGAAAATGAAAAATGTAACCTTTTCAACATTATTTTACAAGGGTCATTTTGGAGGATTTGTGATGCAGGATTGTGACAAAGTATGCTTCTGGTGAACGATTTTAGCGCTATTTATGTAAATCATCTATCCTTTGTTACCCTTGTACATCCTCTGACACTTTCACAAAATAGTTCAGTGAGCTCAATTTAAAAATGTTCGTCCTTCCTAAATTTTTGAAATTGTAAAATCTATTTAAGTTTATTGAAAAAATTGGAATCGGATATTTTTCAGCAAAATGTATCTTCACACGTTGTATACACACATTAAGAGGTTGTATTGTCTTTACGTCTTTTCTCTATACGTGAAACCGTGCATGCAAATCTGCACAGCAAATTGCAATATCCGCAGCCGAGTTCTGAAGTGAGTTCGATCCGAAATATTTAAAGGGGAATGAAACCCAGACATCTACTTGCATTCAGAGAATAGATAACAATAAGAGCAAGAAAATGGTGAAAGTTTGGAAAAATTTGACTGAACCGTTCAAGAGTTATAAATGTTCAAAGTTGACATAATCCTTATGTACGGAGGATTTTTAAATTGGCAACACTACCACTTTTTGAGATGAAAGTGTGGAGAACTTCCCTTTGGTTTTGTACACAAATTTTCTCAAATTTACTTTTTTTCTGAAATGTTAGTTGTGAAGGTAATCAAATTCTTCCAGAAAACATGTACAAATCATTTTTGCTTGTACAACAAGCAAGAGGCAATCAGATATTTCAGAAAAAATGAGAATAAGTGAAAAATTTGTGTACAAAGCCAATGGGGAGTTCTCCACACTTTCATCTCAAAAAGTGGTGGAGTTGCCAATTTAAGAATCCTCCATAACAACGATTAAACTTTCAACTTTCATAACTCTTGAACAGTTCAACCAAATTTGTTCAAACTTTCACTGTTGTATTTCTTTTATTGTTCTGTATTATCTGAGTACAGGAAGATGTCTGGGTTTCATTCTGCTTTAAGCCTCCCTGATTTACGACCATAATGGCCCAAATATACGGTTACCATGGCAACACGGTTTCCGTATAATGTCTCGCACATCTTCATCCAAACACCAATGTGCTTGCCAAATTTATTTCATGAGCCTTGCTTTTAAAAGTTGAGGAAGTAATTCGATTAGGGTTGCCAGTTTAGCCTTTTTAAGACAATTTTTTTTTTTTTTTTTTACATCGTTTGGCATTGAAAAATTCAAACTGCAGGCCAAACGGCTTTTTGTTAAGTTTTTTTTTTTTTTTTTTAGGGGGGGGGGGTTCTATTTGTTCACTGACACATAAGAATAAAATAAAACTATTTTCCGGGGATTTTCAGATAAAATATGTGCCAGAAATATCGAAAAGTAGCGGTGCGTATGTGCAAAATCTGGCAGCGCGTAAACCGCGGCACTCACAGTTTCGGCTGCAGCAGAGGTTTCAAAGGTGTTATAAATTGATTAGGCCTACGTTATTTCTAACCAATGTAGGGCCTAGGATATCGCTGCCCATAAAATTCGTCAAATCCGAATTTGGCCTTTTTTCCACTGAATTTTGCATGTAATTTGGCTTTTTGAGAATCGGAAAACATGGCAACCCTAAATTCGATCCGCAGATTTGCAACGGACTGACCAACATACACGCTGATATCAGATACCCCTGCAACCCTCACCCCCCCCCCCCTTGCTGGGAGTATCATGAATGCATTGTGCAAAGGTTGGTTTGCGTTTTTAAAGCCAAAACACACAAAATTTGGCGCTTTTTTCCATTCCGTCTGGCATTGAAGAATTCAAAGTGCACTCTAAATGGCTTTTTTGGGCATTTTTTTTTTTTGGCGTTTTACAATGGCACACGTAAAATCATTATAAAACCCGATTTTCAGAGGATATTTCAATAGGCCTAAATGCCGGATGCCACAGGGATCCAATAACGGTGCGATTGTTAACTTCGAATTAATCCTGGCTTTAAACCCGCGGCACTCAAATTTTCGGCGGCGGCAGGTGTTATAAATTGATTAGGCCTACAACGCAATTTCGAACCACATCTGCATCAAATGCGAATCCCGGATGCGAATTTGGCGTTTTTCACTGAATTTGGCATGTATTTAGGCGTTTTGAGGATCAGAAAACCTGACAATCCTGATTTACTGGACATAATAGTAATACTGCCATCTAAAACTGCAAAGAAGGCAAACATTGAGAAACCCTTGGCAAGAATTGCCGGACACGTATAGCATTAGTGCTAATGCATATTCATCAGGTCATTTGCATACGGCGAAAAAGATAGTCTGATTGTCTGCAATTCCTTCGCATAACTTTCACTTATTGTGCAAGGTTTCCCATGTGATTTTAACCATTCATTGGCCGTATAGTTGTGAAATAGCAATGGAATCTATATACCAAAATAATCTGATCACAGTATTTGAGATTCATGCGGGGATTCATGAAACCACTACTTGTAAACATATTATCATTTATATATAATCGATCTTCTCGAACATCGAATGTTCTTTACATCGATACAAAATCAAAAATATATTTGGGAAGGGTGTGCCAATTAATCGTCCGGGTTTGCGCTACCCTGAATGTAGCTACATCAACAGTATTAGAAAAAAAAATAGATGCGGTATCTTGGGAAGAATCAAACATACATTAAAACCAAAAAGTAAATAATTTCAGTAAAGTAAAAATACCGTTATTTGTCCTACTGTTATTTTGGCACAAGTATAGTAGTCAATTTTGAAAACTTACAATTTTGCCATTAAATGCATGCTCTCTAATTTTCTCACAGAAATTAGTCATTGAGTACTTCAAAATTATTTTGCTCCAACTGGGTTCGCTATTAAGGTTATGGTATAATGATTTTCTGAATTTATGAAATACTGGCATTTTTTTTTTTTACAAAACACATGTACCATGATTGTGCAAGGTTCCCCTTGTGATCTTGAACTATTCATTGTATAGTTGTGGAATGGCACTGAAAATCTATAGCCTACTCATCAAGAACAAAATGATTTCATCACAGTCAGTCACAGTATGATAAACAAGGATTTGAGATTCATGTAACCACTACATTTCAACATGTTATCTTTTTTATATTCTCGATCTTCTTATGATGAAGTTATGGACCTATAGTAAATGGCACAAAGAACACATAGTATGACATAAGTGCCACAACCAACAACAACAACAACAACAACAACAACAACAACAACAACGAAGTTAGGTACTGTAGAAATTGTCATTTGATTACTATATCAAACTTATGTTTGGAGAGGGTGTGCTGACCGTTCGGGTATGCGATACCCTAAATCTTGCGACATCAAAAGTATTAGAAAAAACAAACTAATGCGATATCTTGAAAAAAAATCAAACATACAATACAAAAGTAAGTAGGCCTAAATAATTTCATTAAAGCAAAAATACCGTTATTTACTGTTATTGTTTGCATAAGTATGGTTACTTTGAAAAGTTTGGCCATTAAATGATTGATTTACTCACATTTCTCAAAATAAATATGACAAACAATACATTGTAGTACATAATTATAAACTGTATAAAAAAAAACACTTAGCGGTCAATTAGGGTAAATTGGGGTAATTCCTCTTATCTAACTGTAACGGCACTATTGTCAGCGGTCGACGCGTGATCGCAGACGCCAATTATAAATGCTGGTGTCTGAGGACGGTCAAGCTATTAAGTATTATATACCACATCCATAATTCTTGTTATTGATTGGTTAAAGTATGTCAGCCGTGATTAAAATAAACACACCATTCTGTGAGTCTAAAAGCGGAGAGTACCATAGTAAAGTACTATCGGACTCTCATGAATCTTATCGAGTCCATAGTACATTTTCGAGTCCCATAGTACATTTTCGAGTCCGATAGTTACATTAATCTGCAACGATGAGGGCGCTATAATTTGCCCATAGAGATACTTAATTTCTTATATCTATCTCTATGTATTTGCCCCACCCCGACCGCGGAACTAAATCGTCGCCGCGACCGACTCAGCCAGCTCGACAGCGCGGATCGCGATGCGATTTGCGTGCGCACTCATTCAAGCGCTGCGCCTGCACCACGGAACTTCGGTGCGCTGCACAGACGACCGGCGACCGTGCGTCAGTGAAGGGCTGAGTTAGAGGTCAATTTAAGCGCGCCACGATCCGAAAATATAAACAAACATCATAACGAATATCTGTTTGTCGTCGATCAGCTCAATAAAGCAATCAACATGATTCGGCTGCCTCTATAGGCCTATATTTTATTAAATAATTTTTATGTGTTACACTACAATACGTTCTAATCATACTTTTAACCAATCATGAACAAAAATATATGAATGCAGTAATAATAAACACAATATTCATTCTGCCATTAGAGGGTCTCGTTTAAAACTATGGTTCCTCGGTGACTGCAATAGTACCATTTTGCTTCGCGGCTGCGCCCTCAGCAAAATAGTACTATGCAGTCACCTCGGGCCCATAGTTTAACCAACCTCTAATGGCCGTATATATTTTGTATAAATTATGTGAGGCTCCAGACT
>JZLH01S0061115.1:8900-45154 GCA_001188425.1 Eucidaris tribuloides | reverse complement strand
TACCTGAACACATAGATTTTACATTGTCTAATCAAACTGAATTTACGAGAGCCTTGGCATTTATAGTGCCACACCCCTTTAAGGTCCTACAACACCTTCAAAGCAACCTGGACTCTCTCTTCACTGGCACTCACAGTACCTGAAAACATAGCAATAACATTGTCTAATTAGCCCTATTTTAACTGGGCTATTTCAGACCAGGTTTTTACTGGGGGGGGGTCAATTTGACCCCCCCCCCCCTGAGATCTCTGGCCGTGATCGCGCAGATCGCGCCGGAAAATTTGCATGGCATAGAGCCGATGTAAAACTACACAACTGTATAGTGTAAATTTGCCAAAAAAATATTTTTCTATTTTTAAGTAATTAATTTTGCAAATAGGTTACGAAATTTTGTTTTCGCCTATAACTCACTTATTACAGCAGTAGATATGCTAATTTTTGTGTGTTGAAAATATTCATTTTGACTTTCTAACAATTATCTACAAAAAACATTTGCCAAACTTGGAATTAATTTCTTATGTATTTCAATTGTGTGATTCTTATGATATTTTCTTGTTTTTCGACCTTTTTGTTTTCTAATTGTTTTTTGCATGAAATTTGTTGGGGACACTTTGCCAATCTGTAATAAGCATAAAATCATAATTCATTTCAAGCCAGTAAAAGCAAAATAATCATACATTTATGATTTCTGGCTAGAAAACACCATTATCCATTATTGTACACGAGAATCACGTTTTTGAGCAATTTTTGGTCGTTGCATGCACCTGTATAAAAGCGCGCAGATGTAACCGGCTCACTATGTCCATTTTCTGCGAAAATGGTCTCAAAAGATGTACGCAAGACTGAAAGCAAAAGTCGGCCGAGCGACGCCGGTGAAAAATTTTCGCACGGCGGCATCGGTCGCGAAATTCGTCGAAAGGGGGGGTCAAATTGATCCCCCCCCCCAGTTTATATAGGGTTTAAGAGATGAATTGCTAGAGCATTGGCATTTATAGTGCCACACCCCTTTAAGGTCCTACAACACCTTCAAAGCAACCTGGACTCTCTCTTTTCACTGGCACTCACGGTACCTGAACACATAGTAATAACACTGTCTAATCAAACTGCAGTGATGAATTTACTAGAGCCTTGGCATCTACAGTGCCACACCCCTTGAGGTCCTACGGTACCCGACACAATAGCAATAACACTGTCTAATCATATTGATGGGATGAATTTGCTAGAGCCTTGGCATCTACAGTGCCACACCCCCTGGAGGTCTTACAGCTCCTCCAAGGCAACCTGGACTCACTCTTCACTGGCACTCATGGTACCTGACACATGTAACATTAACATTGTCTAATCAGACTGAAGTGATGAATTTACTAGAGCCTTGGCATTTATAGTGCCACACCCCTTCAAGGTCGTACAACTCCTTCAAGGCAACCTGGACTCTCTCTTCACTAGCACTCATGGTACCTGACACACATAGCAATAACATTGTCTTATTAAACTGAGTGGATGAATTTACTAGAGCCTTGGCATTTATAGTGCCACACCCCTTCAAGGTCGTACACCTCCTTCAAGGCAAACTGGACTCTCTCTTCACTGGCACTCACGGTACTTGACATAGATAGTAATAACATTGTCTAATCAAACTGAAGTGATGAATTTACTAGAGCCTTGTCATTTATAGTGCCACACCTCTTTAAGGTCTTACAACTCCTTCAAGGCAACCTGGACTCTCTCTTCACTGGCACTCACGGTACCTGGCACACATAGCAATAACATTGTTTAATTAAACTGAATGGATGAATTTACTAGAGCCTTGGCATCTGCAGTGCCACACCCCCTTGAGGTCTTATGATACCTGACACACATAGCAATAATAATAATAATAATAATAATAATAATACATTGGATTTTTATAGTGCCATTATCCATTTTAATTAAATGCTCAAGGCGCTTTACGACAAAAGAACAGCAAAAGAAATATAACAACAACAACAAAAATAATTTTCACACCATGAAAAAGGGTAAATGGTAAATGTCTGCCTTCAAAATGCACAACTGAACAAAATAACACTGTCTAATCAAATTGATGGGATGAATTTACTAGAGCCTTAGCATCTGCAGTTCCACACCCCCTTGAAGTCTTACGGTACCTGACACACATAGCAATAACACTGTCTAATCAAATTGAATGGATGAATTTACAAGAGACTTGGCATTTATAGTGCCACACCCCCTTGAGGTCTTGCAGTTCCTCCAAGGCGACTTGGACTCTCTCTTCACTGGCACTCACGGTACCTGACACACATAACAATAACATTGTCTAATCAAACTAAAGGATGAATTTACTAGAGACTTGGCATATATAGTGCGCCCCCCCCCCCCCCCCCCCCCCCCCCCGATAGTTTACCTCCAAGGCAACCTGCACTCTCTCCTCACTGGCACTCACGGTACCTAATTTTCTATTTTGTATTAATCAATTATGCTAGTTTATGCAAGAAGATTCTATTTTTGCCAATAAAAAAGCTCTGCACATGCAAGTTTGGGGTATTAATTTTCCTTATAAGATAGCTAACGAATTCCCTATGAAAATTTGCCCAATTCAAATTAAATCAATTACTTTCAATCCAGTTGGATTAGGGTTAAGCAGTTCTACAAAAATTGAATCAAAGTACTTAGTGCATTCCCATTATGTACCTTACTCTATCTTAATGAGACAAATTGGCTGTGATGTAATTTGTTCCTAATTTACAATTTAAAATCTTATTCAATTAAAGGAAAAGTTCACCCTGACATCAAGTTGGTTTTAATAAAAGCAGAAAAATGAGAGAAACATGTTAATGACAGTTTGGTGAATATCCACCATAGAACAACAGAATGATGAAGCTTCAAAGTTTAAATTTTGTGAGTCACATGCGAGCAGCCCCCCACATGTCATGTAATATTGCCATTATTTAATGGTTCATGATAACCGAATGTTGTTTATTTTCATAGAAGCCTGTACGAAATAGTGTTTCTGATAATATATCAAATGCACAGGTAAAATCAGTTTCAAATTTCTGAGGAAATGGCACTTTTATTGAATTTATATTACATGGTATATAGGGAGCTGCTCGCAAGTGACGTCGCAAAATTAAAACTTTGAAACTTCATAACTCTGTTATTCTTTGGTGGATTTTCGTCAAACATTCATTAATATGTCTCTCATTGTTCTGCTTTTATTAAAATCAACATGATGTCAGGGTGAACTTTGCCTTCAATAAAGAAATACTTTACCCTGTATTACTCATGACTTTGAAAATACCTTGAATTAATGGCTTATTTCTTGTACAGTCCCTTGCAGCACCCATTGCTTGCATTGTGTGGCTCACAAGAGCATACCATGTTTCCTAGTTTTGTAACAATCCTTTGTAACCTTACCCAGTTCCTGAAGTTCTAGCGCCTCCTTGGCCTTGGCCACGTTGTCTCTGTCCTCCTTGAGACGAGTGAACTTGCCCTCGAAGATGACCAGGGCGTTGGTGGCGGTGTCGGGTCGAAGGTCACCCTGAAATTAGGTATTCAAAGTAGGCATAGTCATTAAAGGCATTGTATAACAATGTTTCCAGTTTAAAAAATCTGAGCTACATGATTCCCCATGCTACCAGTATCTCTGATACCGTCGAAAATGAAGCCCTGAAAAATTGCAGTTTAAAACGATCATTACGTGCTTTGAAAAAGTGAAAATCATTGAGAGACCATTCCAGTTTTCCCCCATAGACAGCTGTGTTGCAGAATTTCCTCTCGGCTGAGAATAATTAATGTGTCAATTTCAATCTGCTCATACTTTACTTGTGACAGCATAACTGTCCATACTTTAGTGTTCTAGGGTGTTTATTTGTTCATTCACACACTGTCAGATATGTAAGATAGCAAAGTTTGACAATTTTTTTAACGGGTCTTTCAGTGTTATATTGCGTCTTTAATGTGTATTTTTGTACAAAGGGGCATGGACAGAATTACATCTGGATATACATTGACAAATTTCCAAATTTTTCTTGTGACATATACAACCCAGCAAAAATTTTAAAATTTCCTTACATCTTTTCAGAAATATTAATCAAGATTCAGAAATTTCAGACTCCCATCCCAAAAAATCCTGGTCCAGAAAAAAATTATCATGTTGTAAACTAATAACAGACAAAAAAAGTATACCATTCATCTGTGTAAATTCCTTATCAAGTCTCTTACTTCCAAAAATCATTATTTTTCTCTTAGTTTCTCTATGAAACCATGATTTTCTTTTATTTTTCAGGAACAGCGAATCATGAATTTCTTCTCCACAACCAATGTAACTGCAGCTAAGTGTGATTCAATATTTATTATTCATTCATACAATGTGGATGCAAATGCAATAAAATCACGAAAATAAACTCTTGCGAATCTGCCATCTTGGAGCAAAATAATGAATATCATGTATGCAGAATGTATAGCGGATACAAAATATAACACCAGTACTACATCCCGATTAAGTTAATGATTAACTGGAGTTGTTACCTGGATGGGTTTGCCCTTGTCCCACTCAGCCAGGAGTTCGCTGGTCCTGGCCTCCACAGCACGATCCTCAGAGACAATCTTCATCTGGAGACTGGCCACCTGACAAAGGACAAATGGAGATAATCAGGTACCACTCACCTCTGACCTTTGACCTTTCAACTCTGAAATTCCAGTCTGTTCATTGTTGCATTATAGAGTACATACCTGACCCAAGCTTCATTACACTCTGATCGGCAGTTTTCGAGGTAAATGTGGTAAATAACTGATATCAAATATATAAAAGGCCATGTGACCTTTGACCTTTCAACTCCAAAATCTAATGAGTTCATTATCGCATCACACTTGACCCTCTTTTTTTCTTAAAATATGATCGTTGGTTCTTAAGTTGTCATAGTAGCAAGAATATAATAAACATGCAACCAGATAGACAACTGAAATTATTTTGCGTCTAATACCTCTAGCCTTTATCATTTTCTTTATTAATATGTGACCCGTCACCACCACAATACCTTGATAAAGTCGCACAACCAAAAGGTAAGGAAAGTGCCAAATATCATAATAATAGTTTGAAAGTAAAGTGTCTTAAAAAAACCAACAGTTTTATGACCTTATTTCTCTGTATGTTTTTGTCTATGTTTATGTTTCGTAAGATATGCGAGTCTATCAGGGTATCGTGGTGACAGGTCACATATGTATCAATATGACACACTGTTTGAAATATCAATAAAATCTGTACTTTCTTTTTAAACAGTATTAAGAACTACAAAGAAACATTACAAAACATGTTTGGAGATTACATAGTTTTTGGCTGTTGGGGGCCCTGTCCCTTGGCCCCAGGGGGGCGAGGTTTGCGGTTTAAGGAACCTTGAATTCCTGTCTCTGAGGATCATTCATACCAAGTTTGGTCTGAAGCCAGTCATGTGTTTTAACCCCAGAGGTGCTTCATTCCCCAATTTGCACAAATCAATAAATGCACTGAAGACAATGATTAGGGATTTAGTAATCCCTCTTACATCCTCTTATTCAATACAATACCCTTATCAAATGCCCAGCTAGTCATTCATACTTTTTACGCATAAAAAAGTGTGCCCATTTTGCAAAAACTATGAATTGCTTAAGAAACCTGAATTGAATCAGAAGTTTACTTTAAACATGTGGCCAATGAAGACTTAAAGAAAAAGATGAAAATGTGAGCAGTTTACACATGACGAATGCCGCATGATAGACGCTGGACAAAAAGCAATCACAATACCTGATCGGGTCAAAAACTTTCCATCTCGTGACTACGTACCTGTGTCTGGATGGCTGCTTCCTTGCGTTTCATGATCTCGTTGTAGGCACCCCATTCTCCTTCGATGTTGTCCACGTACAGCCAGCTGGAGGGGAACTGGTAGCGGTGACGCTCCAGCAGCTTCTGTCCGTTGCGGTACAGCTGAGAAAAGTCAAGTGTGTTCATCATATGTTAGTATTCCTACCACTTGGTTACAAATTAACTGACCATAACATATACAGCCATTAAATGCCCACTTTCATGACAGGATGAAAGATGCACTCTTTTGACTAAAATCATAAAAAGGCTCGGGGGTCAACCCCCCCCCCCCAAGATATTTCATTAATTAATTTAAAAAAACTAAAGACATTCAGAATCTGTTATTGGTGTGATATGACCTTTGGGCATAAAGCTTTCAAATAAAAAAATTAATTAAATTAATTAGTGAGTTAACTCTTAACATGTTGAGCCTTTTTGAACAATTCAACATTTAGAACATTGTTAACCTCAAACATCTTTAACTTTTTACAGATGCATGCTGGAGAAAAGTGTTGTGCACAAATGTTGTAAATGAAAATATTCCTTTTCTCATAAATTTTGTATAAATGTAATATCTGAAGTAAGAATGAATTTTACAATACGTTTTGAAACAGTAGATACCCATGAAAACATAGAAAATGTGCACATTATTCCCATTGCGCAGAAAAATCTGTGACAAAATCTCAAATTTTTAGGAAAATATTCGGTATAAACCCTCCAGTTTTATGAATGATTTAGTAAAGACTGTTTCTCTGCTATATCAAAATACATTTTCAATTATTGGCACTTATTCAAGTGATTAAATTTGTGATTTTGCGCCGCCATGTCAAGGGTTAAACTGATCTTGGTGCTAGAACTCAATTTAGCAGCCGATTTTGTTCTCTCCACACCAACACTGAACTTGAAATCACCCACCATAACTATCTGATCCCACCGTTTTCCCGCTCCCCCTTTGCCCCGCACCTCTTGAAGACAATGTTGGCCTGTTACTTACCTCGACCTGCTTCTCCCAGGCACGGTACTTGCGCTTCAGGTTCTGGACGTACGTGATGAAGCTGACGGCATCGGATGTGCTGGCGGTGTCGACGGAGTGCTGCTCAAGGTCCGTGCGAGACTGCAAGAAACCAAGTCATATTGGCAATCAACAAACCAAACGAAATGTGGATTCATGTAGTTATAAGCAGTTACACAGCAAAAGAACAACTGAGACATAAGGAACATTGGTATGTGATGAGTTCTCAAGGAGCTTTTGGTCACAGTTATGCTAAACATTGCCTGAAACTGCATGAAACTACATGTTTGATCAATTTTAATCAAACAACTTGTAACAAGTTCCACTTGATTAACAAACAACAAATGATCTACCAGAGGTTCCAAAAATGATGCCATTCAGGATAAAAAAATAACTCAGTTTTTCTCCTGTAATAACTAAGAATCTAGAATTGGGTCATTTCTAACCTTTGGTTGCTTATTTACGTTTGTTGATCAAATGGAATATGTTAGAAGTGATTTGGTTAAATTGGAAGCTAGCATCTAGTTTTATGTGGTGCCTCCCATTTGTTATATTACTGTGGTAAAAAATGGGTTTACTTTAACACAGATATGGGCAATTGTTTTAACCTCTAGTAGTTTCTATTTATTATCATGGTAACATGCTAAATCAGACGTGTATCAGGACCAATGACTATTGACCTTTCAACCCTGAGACCTAATCATTTTATTTTTACATCATAGTACATAATAAACCAAGTTGAAATAAAATTCCATCAGTAGTAAACAGGTTAATCACTACAAGAACGGTAACAGACACACGCATGCACCAACAGCCAGATGGCCAACCTGAAAACATGATGCCTTCAGGAGGTACAAACAGGGAATAGGTTGTCATAAAGTGTGACAAAAAAAGATGATTCATGTTTATAGGAAAAATATTCCCAACTACATTTATTACAGAGACTGATAAGTATAATATCTATAAAGAGCAACGTTTTCTCTTTCCAGTGATACATCCTTCGCACCACTGGTGTCAGGCATGACCCAGTACATTGCTCTGGAACAGAACAATGTCAAATCACACTTTTTTTTCAAGTTTTGGTCAATGAATGAAAGACTGAAGACACTGATGACTGGGTTCATGATTTGAGAGGTAATGAGAGGCAATCTCACATTATTCTCTTCAATAGCAACCTAGTCGGTCATGTGTGACACTAGTGATGCAAGTGAGGTGTCACTGGAAAGAGGAAAAATTGCTCTTTACGGATATCATAGATATAAATTTCTATAATAAATGACATTGAGATACTTACTCTCTAAAGATGGATCACCTTTTTTAATACAGCGTGTCTCAAAGACAAAATTGTGCAACTGAAAGCGCCCTCTTTGGCAATTAGAAAATACTGTTGTGACATGATGGTATACGTCAATGTCAAGAGCAAAGTCTCAGCTTTCAAATGCCATTTGTTTAGTTCAATTTGCATGTTTTGATCCCGAGCTATGTTTGGTTAACAACGAAAGGGTAAAATCACAAATGTGCCACTTTTACTCTTCCCGTAAAAGTAGAACAATTGTGATTTCATCCTATTGTTGTTTACAACATATCTCAAGATTAAAACTAGCAAACTGAACAGAACATTTTGAAAACTAAGACTTTGCCCTTGATGTTGACGTCAGCACGTGTCACAGCAATATTTTCTACATGTCAAAGAGGGTGCTTTTCACTTGTATAATTTTTTTGAGACGTGCTGTATACACTGTAGATCAAAATGCCATACCTACCAACCAGTATGATTTTTCCAGGGCAGTTCTGGTCTTATTACAGTTACTAGGCGGTGCCTTCAACAACAAAAATGTAGATTATAATAAGAATAGAACATGAATGACCAAAATAAATGAAACCAAATGCCTTGGTTGCTACAGTGATTTTAATACAATGCCCAAATTGTAATGGAAATGACGTGTTTACATTCACTGGTGAGTGACGGAACAAAAGGTATGTTTTATTCATGTTTTTTTCTCATAAGAAAACCTTGTTTAGCTGTTTGAAATACTTTTCTCATTCGCACTCTAATTTCATTTCTTTTATTATGTAACCATTTTATTGTTTACTGTACTGCCTAATAACTGTAATAAGACAAGAACTGCCCTGGAAAAATTGTACTGGTTGGCAGGTATGCAATGCAAGTAACTGATGTAATCCTCACCTTGGAGAGAGCACTGTGGAACTCGGTCATCTCACCACCCAGGAAGTTCCCATACTTGCTCAGGATCTCCTTGTGCCACGAGTCATACTTCATGTTGACCTTGGACTGGACCTGCATTGATTGTTGAAATTTGTCGAGAAAATCTTGAAATATTCCTTTATTTTTAACCATCGGTAACTCTTCTAGCAAATATTGTCCTGTGGTGAAAAAGCTTGCATCTCAAAAATGTTAAAGATAAGATCAAGTACTTGTGGAACAACATGATTTTAATATCAGTTGCTTTCAAACCTTCTGTAAACAGATGGTATTCTAAAAATGTCACTACAGTACAAGAGAGTAGTTAAAAACAACCAAACACTTCGTTTTTGACAAATCCTTTACATAAATGCCCACTGCTGACAAAGTACTAACACAGAAATCAACATGTGGGACAATGTTAATTGTTGACATACACACTTTAGCATTGGAAGGCAAAATCAATGGAAAACTTCATCTGTTCAACCTGCCAATCCCTCAGTTTTCTTTATTGCATATGAAGTGAATTAGTCCCACATTATGCAAATGTAATATACTTTCACCTGGAAATCAAGGAAATGTGAAATTTTGAGGAAAAATTTTCCATCATCAACCAGTACTGTGTATTCTCTTTAAATGTTGGGGAGAGCTAAAAAACATGGCTGCCTCAACACAGTAACAAATGGGATGATTTTTGTTTCCTCTTGCGACAGAGGATCTATTGTTGAGATTTAAAATTTCAGATTTTTGTTTCCTAGCTACAAGATTACATACAAACCCAATTTTCACCAACCAAAAACAAGGCAAACGCCAGCGTTGTCTCGCCTGCATATCGCAGTCATGAAGAGACCGCATGTCAAAACTATGCTATATGACTTCTGAGGCTGTCAGCAGTTTAGGGGGTGAATTGTGGTTCTGACAATTTACATACGCAATAATGCGTTATAGGCCTACTTTATCCCTAGGAAATCAGATAACACTAAGAATGCTGTTAATACTATGAAGCTATAATTATTCCCATGCACGTGCCAGTCATGGAAAGTTCATTGACCTTTGACCTTTGACCTTATTCAAATTCGACTATATTCAACTTGACCTGCACCTTCAAGAGATGGACCTCTGGTATGAATTTGGTGATCCCACCTCGAAGCTATAGAAAGTTATTGTGTGTACAACACAGCACAGTGCCAGTCATGGAAAGTTCATCCTCTTGACCTTAATCAAATTCAACTCACATTCAAACTTGACCTGCACTTCAAGAGATGGACCTCTGGTATGAAATTGGTGATCCCACCTCGAAGCTATAAAAGTTATTGTGTGTACAACACAGCACAGTGCCAGTCATGGAAAGTTCATTGACCTTTGACCTTTGACCTTAATCAAATTCAACTCACATTCGAACTTGACCTGCACCTTCAAGAGATGGACCTCTTGTATGAATTTGACAATCCTACCTCGAAGGTATAGAAGTTATTGTGTGTACAACATAGCACAGTGCCAGTCATGGAAAGTTCATTGACCTTGACCTTTGACCTTAATCAAATTCAACTCACATTCGAACTTGACCTGTACCTTCAAGAGATGGACCTCTTGTATGAATTTGACAATCCTACCTCGAAGGTATAGAAAGTTATTGTGTGTACACATAGCACAGTGCAGTCATGGAAAGTTCATTGACCTTTGACCTTATTCAAATTCGACTCATATTCGAACTTGACCTGTGCCTTCAAGAGATGGACCTATGGTATGAATTTGGTGATCCGACCTCGAAGCTATAGAAAGTTATTGTGTGTACAACACAATTGTTGACGACTACGCCGACGACGACGCCGACGCCTACCCCGGAAATAGTGATACCTATGTCTCGCTCCGCTACGCAGGCGAGACAAAAATGAGATACCAGGTTCTGTGACCCCCACAGATGTTAGAAATACACTTTTGCTGTAATATATTCTTTCACAGTTTTGACAGGAGGAAAACCACAGATACTACAGCTCCCAACCCCACCCCACCAAATCTATTGGGTTTGTAAATCAAGAGATATTTCAATCTCGGGCTTGGTAACTGTCTTCATTCTGACAGGTTTAACAGATCTCAATAGTTCTGCCAAGCTCCGAGTTATAGAGCATCCAATAGACATACATTAATGGAAAGGAAACTTAAGGAATATCTATCTCTGTGTGGTAATCCAGACATATCTATTATTTACATAGAATTACAGAGGTTAAATACATTCATTTCTACATATTTAGGACTCAAGATCAGGACAAGCTCTTTTTTCAAGGACTCAAAATTGGACTCAAGTGAGAAGGACTTAACTACAGCCGTTATCACAATCTATAATACCTTGCCATACTCCACGACGATAGGTCCAAACTCCTTCCTGGTGTCAGCGTTGTCGAAGGTGGTGCGAGATTGCCTGTAACACAAACAGAAAACAAATACTTTGAAAACGAAAAGACAGTCTACAGCAGTTCGACTGCACACAGTTGATGTATGCCTCTACAGTCCACACTCCCACCCAATTTGATTTAATGATAAGATCTTGATACTGATACAAACGGCAATGGTAATGAATAAGATGGTGATGATGATGTTGATGACAATAATGATGGTGATGAGGTGATGATGACAAGGATGATGAAAGTAATCAATATGATACTCTTGATACTGATACAAATACCATGGTGATGAGGAAGATGAAGATGATTATGATGATGATGATGATGATGATGATGATGATGATGATGATATGATGACAAAGATGATGTTAATAATGATTCTGATCTTGATACTGATAAAAATGGCAATGGTAATGAATAAAATATGATGATGATGATGACGATGATGATGGTGATAAGATGATGAAGTAAAAGATGATGATAATAATTATGATTTCCATACTGATACAAATGACACTGGTGATGAGGAAGATAATGATAATGAAAATGATGATGATGATGATAATGATAAAGATAAGGATGAAGATGAAGATGGAGATGACGATGATGATGATGATGATGATGATGATAATAATCTCTTTGAACCTCACCTGATCTGCATCAGCAGCTGCATCCACTTGTTCATGTCGTTGCCAACCCTGTCGTAGATGTTGTGAGACTGCATGTCCCACAGTGACTGGAACTGCAGCCACTCCTGAAAGAGATAAATACAGGAGAAACAGACGTCTGAAACTGACATGTCCATCATACATACTTGGAATAAGTAGAACAATTTACGAACTTTATTATATAAATAGTAAAATAGATCACACTACAAGACATATCACAGAGGGAAGATTATTGTTCCAAACATGCAATAATACCGCAATGCACCTGAATTCACGTTCCAACATAAAAATCTCTACTTTCTGATACTACACTATCCACTTCAAATTATACTTGTTAACTGCACAATTATCAATAAACCAAATTGTAATGAGAAACTGAACACAGGAAAGAAACTTCAAGACTTGAAAATACATTTGGCTTGATAATGTACTCACTGCATCATTCATATCTTATAATTCATTCATTATCTATTTCTCACAATTTCATTCTTATGCTTTTGTGATGTATTTCATTATGTACTCCTGTCTTTGTAGGCATATTAGCTCATATAAACTTAAGTTCACATTCACACCACTTCAATTGGCAGTTGAAAGGGATAAGGCAGGTACACATTATAAACTGAAAACTGCTCTACATGAACATTAAGTGATGGATGACCAACATCCAATAAAAATGCAAAACAACTAAAATACATACTCCAGTGATGTTTTGAGATAAATATCTCCATTGCAAAATAATGCTCATTCATGTATTTATGTTGATTCATTCCAACTGTGGATTACATTGGATTACATAAGGATTGGACTATATCTGAATACAAAGAAAACGAAGGAAATGGTATCCAATACTACTGAACTATACATCATCACAAAGAATGGGACTGAACTGGATGTGAAATAGGACTTTCAATATCTTGGATCGTGGACATCCTCCACAAAACAGGATATTAGGGTCAGAAGAGCACATGCATGGAATGCACTACATGGTATGAGAAAGATTTGGCGATCTGCCTTGAGGGACAGTCTAAAGAGAAGACTCTTTGTCGCAACAGTGGAATCAGTCTTACTGTATGGTGCAGAGGCGTGGACCTTAACAGCTCAACAAGAGAAAGCTTTAGATGGAGTAACTGCACGAATGCTGAGGGTAGCCTTGGATGTATTATGGAAGGACCATATAAGAAACACAGACCTATATGCTGGCTTAACAAAAGTCACAACCAAGATTAGAGAAAGAAGGCTAAGATTGGCAGGACATTGTGTTCAATATCCTGAGCTACTAGCAAACAAATTAGTACTATGGGAACCAACTCAGGGGAGAAGGGGTAGGGGGAGGAGAAAACAGTCATACATCGACATGATTATTAGAGATACTGGCCTCAACAATTCAAGTGATCTGAAGGGTGTGTTGCAGGAAAGGATAGCATGGAGGAATTATGTTCACGTCTCCCATGTTGGTACAGGCTAGCCTGTATCACCTGAACTAGTAGTAATAGTAATAGTAGTAGTAGTGAATTTGGGTCAGAGAGATGAGACCTCCGTACCTTGACATAGTCCTGGACCTGGGTCAGGATCTTCTCGATGGCACCGTAGGCCTCCTCCAGGACAGCTGGTCCATCCGGCAGCCGGCACAGCAGGTTGCGGTAGATCACGGCCTTGCTGGACTCGTGCTGCTCCACACCAACCTGCAACCAAGATCAACCATTAGAAAAGATGAATGAGAGGTTTGCAGAGAGAATTAAACCAGTCATTTCTGTGTTATCTAATTAATGATAAATTAGATAAATGCTTAGATCTTTTATTCTAATGACTAGGAAAAAACAGTGACCCGACAGGACTCAAAACTGAACGTACTGGTATCCGGCCAGCAGTATAACTACCAAGTAAACCATGGCACAGCCTGGTGGTCGTGTCGCTGACCGGATATCTGTAAGTTTCAGGTTCAAGTCCTGTTGGGTTGCTCTTTTTCTGAGCCACTGAAATATAAAAGATAACTCACTTGACCTAATTTATCACTAATTTGATAAAACAGAGATAAACACCAAACCTGCTCGACACATTATAAAAGAGCTATACGAGTCTGAGCCTTCTAATTGCTTGAGAGCCATGTACTATTTTCTCCCAATGCATGGATCATGTGCTAGTACTGTACACATAATGCAAAAACCTATTATTGACTGATTGCATTAGTTGGTTGTAGTTGCCTACAGTGGGGGTGAAAGCAGCAGTCACAAACTTCCAAATTGATCGTCTCACAGGAGAATTACCAGAATCTATTGATAGATTCACAGCTGACTTATAACACAGTCTTAGTTTATGCATTCATGCAAACTTATCCACACTTGTTCATTTTCAATTAAAGTAGTCCAAAACCCTCTTGACTGCACCTAATGGTTTCAAACAATTCCTAGGTGAAGTGATGTTGACATTTTTCACTAACACACACAGGACTGTGCATTATTTGTATAATACACGCTCTTGTCATTTACCAAACTTTATAATCACTTATCTGTCTGGAAAAGGTTGGAAATGCTTTGTTCAAATACAAATATGATTTCAAAAATGTTGATGTCAGTTGTTGTTTAATAGAGTATCAATGACATTACTTGTATAGTGTCTCATAAAGTCTAAAATTTGTTGTTGAAAATTGTCTTCAAATTCTCAAAAAGATATCTGCTTCCCACAAAGCTTTAAACTGACAAATGACTATGAAAGTATACTTTTGTATCTAAATGTTATATAATTTTGTTACTGATCTGTAAACATATCTAATCACAAGGTAATAAAGCTGGACTGTGTCTTGCCCACTGCAACAAATCATTTTTTTTTTCCAAGGGAGTGGGGAACTTGAATTAGAATAAAACCTTCTT
The DNA here is from genome assembly GCA_001188425.1 of Eucidaris tribuloides. NCBI lineage: Eukaryota > Metazoa > Echinodermata > Echinoidea > Cidaroida > Cidaridae > Eucidaris > Eucidaris tribuloides. Next base: position 30,169 of record JZLH01S0061115.1, on the reverse strand, counting down.
TGGTTGCAATCAAGGAAACAGTAAAAAAAGTTTTATTTAATAACACATTTTTTGCGTGATTACTTCATCCATGTTGTGTTAACCAAATGAAGAAAGAGATATCTCACTGACAACAATGCACACAGCATTCTACGGATAAATTTTTACAATATTATGGTGTGATGAACTTGGTGATATTGATGGATGGTGTTTCTGTATTACCTGGTATCGAGAGCTCTCCAGTCGACGCTGGGTGATGATGATGCTCTGCCAGGCAAAGAGCTGCTGCAGGAGCTGGTAGCGGGCCTCCTCCACCGGGGGTGACAGGTACATCACCTGGTTGGTGATGCGGATCTCATGGATCAGGCCCTGAAAAACAGCAAATTCCAGTCATGAAAATGCAAATTGAAAAGGCTAAATTTCAAAGAAATGATAACACAATAAAATATGAAACACATATTCAAGACATGACAAAACAAATTCAAGCACAGAAAACATGCATTCAAGCAGGGGAAAAAAACAATAAAAGTAGCCCCTTACAAGAATTTTTTTTCCTGCATTCAAGGGATGAAAATACAAAGTTAAGCTGAAAATCTTAAACTTAAGAGATGAAAACAATCAAACATGAAACACACACTTAGTCGGTGAAAACACACAAAAGGATGAAAACACATATTCAAAAGATCTAAAATAAAAAAATTGAAAGATGAAAACATAATAAAATATGAAACCACTTCAGGAAGAGAAAACACAAATTTAAGAAATGTAAACACACATTTAAGGGAAGATAACACAAAGTCCAAAGATGAAAAACAGATTCATAAGACAAAAATTTTGAATTTAAGACATGAAAACACACAATCAAAATATGAAACACAAATTCAGAAGATGAAAATACAAATTCAAGAGATGAAAGGCAAAGCACTGGAGGACCGAGTCATACCTATCAAGGCTACAAAGATAGCATCACCTACCGTGATCTTGGGATCTCCTCCCGGTTTGACTTTGGCGGGTCCATCGGTGTCCATGCTGTCCTCCATCATCTGCCGGTCCTCGCCTCCCATCAGACGTTTGGTCCAGGCCTGGATGCCGGCCTGCAGACGCTTGGCCAGACGCTTCTCCACCTGGGGAAAGGGAGGTAGGAAATAGCAGGATTGGAGGCAATCTTCAAGACAGGTTGACTCCCTCACACTCTAGACCTTACATGCATTATTCTGAGAGTGCTAATGTAAGAACTTGTAATATCAATGAAGGTGATTAATATCCCCGCCCCATCACGTCCCTGACTTATTGCCATAATGTATTGTTACCATGGCAATGCAGTTTCCAACACAATCGAAAAATGTGTCTTGGACATCTTCACCCCAAGACCAATGAGTGTATCAAGTCTCACGAGCACTAGTCAAAAACTTAGGAAGTAGTTTGAATCACAAGATTTTGACCTGATTTTTGCAGTAATATGCTGTTACCATGGCAACACAGTTTCCGACACATGCAAAAAACGTGCCTTGCACATCTTCACCTCAAGACCAATGTGTATCCCAAATTTCATGGGCACTGGTTAAAAACTAAGGAAGTAGTTCCATCTGCAAGATTTCCAACGGACCGACCAACTGCCCACCCGCTGAACCGTATTAAAGTTGAATCCTATATACCCCTCCAAACTTGGTATGGTTGGGGTATAACAATGTATTCTATATATTTCTGGTATATTTATCATTCACAGCAAACACTTCACCAAAAAGAATGCTGGGTGTGCATCTGTTAAGCTGGCATATACCCCCTCCAAACTTGGTATGGTTGGGGTATAACAATGTATTCTATATATTTCTTGTATATTTATCATTCACAGCAAACACTTCACCAAAAAGAATGCTGGGTTTGCATCTGTTAAGCTGGCATTTTATTGTTAATAGAAGATCATTAATATTTATAGAATGTATGCTTCACAAAACAGATAAGACCACAAAGAAAATGCACCTGTAAATACTCCAGCTATACTCCGGCATAAATAATGATACTTATCCTCTCTTACACACACAATTGCAAATTTCTTTATATCAGGGCTGTCAACTTTTTGGAATGACTTGAAAGGAGATTCACTTTTGCGCTGCCAAAATACGGGCGGGGGGGGGGGGGGGGGCGATGACGACCAAAACCATTTTTTGCCCAGTTTGTTTGCTTCACTTGTACAGTTTGGTGGAGGTTTTTCATTAAGCGGCGAGGTTGAGCTAGATGGCGGGAGGTTGACATCCTGCTTTGTATACAATATATCTAAAATTCAGTCGTCCAACCTTCCAACTAGTCAATTTCATATTATAAACTGCTTATTTCTGTTACATCCTGGCCCATAGAGCTGGAGTGGGTCAATTTCCTGATACTGATATTCAAAAAGTACTTTGACAGACTATCATTAACAGTTCCCAGCATAGAGATGCATTTGGGCAGTAACATGCACTATATAAGCATTGTGGTATTATTATTATTATTACTGTCCCTCGGATCACCCAAGAAAGAGACACAAACGGTTACACAAACTGACACAGCCTTAGTCCTAGCTACTCACTTCGGCAGGTTGGAGTGAGTGAAGGCTGAGGTGTTGACCGCTTTCTGGATGCCCCCTTCCCCATCCACCCTTTCCCCACCACACCCATTTACCTACCCCCATCCTCTTTTCCCCACCCCACCCCACTGGCCACCCCCACCCCTCAAATATGTTACCTTGCAGGCTATTCTGATCCAATCTTAACAGAATGAGACACAAACCGTTACAAACTGACAGGATCTTAGTCCCAGCACTCACTTCAATGTCAAATTTGGCTACCCACTGCGGCAGGTTGGAGTAGGGGTGAAGGCTGAGATTGGATCAGATAGCCTCCCCTACCCTTTCCCCACCCCCACCCCCTCCCATATGGTTACCTTGCAGGCTATCTGATCCAATCTTAACAGAATGAGACACAAACCGTTACAAACTGACAGTATCTTATCAAAGCTACTCACTTCAATGTCAAGTTTGGCTACCCACTGCCGGCAGCGTTGCAGTAGGAGGAAGGCTGAGGTCGTCGACCGCTTCTGGTAGGGATGCGACTCAGGATCTCGGCGATCACCTGGGCGACGTAGGCGCAGGTGTCAAGGGATCGCACCTCCCCGTCGATTCTCTCCTCCACAACCAGCAAGTCGTCCACCTACAAGGATTGAACAATCAATTAGAATTCATGATACATCCCAAAATCGCAGACCCTTAGGACAGGGGAAAGTAAAAGACTTAGCCCATATGGCTAGGCATCCGCAGGATCCCTCAAAAAGGATACAAAAAAGTAACTTTATTGACTGCAGTGAGGAAGTTACTTTCTCAGAACCATGCATAGAAAGGCAATAAGACCGTGCATGCGCAAAGCGGGTCTCTCATGTATTCTCTTACGGAGGCTCATGAATGTGAAATATAATGTACATGTTGCTAGTAAGGCTGGTCTAAAATATTTCTTGTAACTGAAGGTTCTATGACTGTAAACATCCCACTCCGGTTATCCTCTCAAATAAAAATAAATAGAATTTTATGCCTGTTTTTACCTGAAGTAGGAAAGAAAATTGTGCAAACATGGAAATAACTATTGATGTTGAGAAAACAATAGAACTGAGGGAGAAAAGGTACCTTTAATTTCTAGTTTGATTTGTGAAATGACTACTTACATTTTGTGTTACATTTTTTATTTCATGAATGATCTTTCTTTCTTTAAATTTTGGAGTTTCATATTGCGATATGTTTGCAAGTTTTGCGATTTAATTGCAAAAAACAAAGTTTTGAACAAGCTTGAATACTCTTGATTGCTTTGGCAACCATTTACAGCAGGCACGTTTATCACAAAATTGTTGTGCTCCCACGTGAGACATCACACCTATCAATGGGAACACAAAACTGTTCGTAATAATTAATATCGCTTGTGGAAGTCCAGCTTCATAGACTACATGATGTATTCAACCTTACCAGTACCCCTGTAAGAAACCTCTGTAGACTTTGTATGTGACATTTGAGTTTGGTAATGCAAGGGTTAACACTTAGGTAGTACTATGTAATTTACCTTCTCTTGGTAGTTGAAGACAGCTTCTGCCAGCTTCTGCACATAGTTGTCCAACTTGTAGGACTCCCAGGCCAGTGACGTTCCCTGAAAAGACAGTGAGGAAATGATGTGAAATGAGTATTTCATGTTTTGGGGTGAATTAGATTTGATCAAATTGCATTTGGACCAATATAATTCAAGATAGTTCTTGACAATGACATAGATTTTAAGACCGGGTTGCTGGTATGACTTAAAAGGCATCGTATGACAATATTTCCATTTAAAAAAATGTGAGCTACATGATTCCCCACTCCACTAGTGTCTTTGATAAGGTCTAAAAATGAAGCCCTGAAAGAATTACAGTTCAAAATGATCATTAAGTGCTTTAAAAAAAGTGAAAATCATTGAGAGACCATTCCAGTTTTCCCCCATAGACTGCTGTGTTACAGAATTTTCATCTGCCGAGAATAATTCATGTGCCAGTTTTTATCAGTACATATTTTACGCGTGACAGCAGAACTGTCTGAACTTTTATGTTCTACGGTGTTTATTTGTCCATTCAAATACTGTCAGATATGTCAGATAGCAAAGTTTGACAATTTTTTTAACGGGTCTTCCACAATGATATATAGTGTCTTTAACATTGGTGTGACCCTGAAATTATAATATTAAAAGATTTAATTTTAATTAAGACAGCCTATTTAAGTTATATATAGCAGTTTCAAGTGTACAGAATAGCAAACTGAAAAATAAAATACAAAGTAAAAAAGCAAACAAATCTGTTGATATACATTGTCACAAAGTGTGAAAACAATGACTGCTTGTTGTCTTGAGGTAAAGTTTACAAATTAAGACAAGATCTGATCATTGATATACATCTCTTTTTCATCATATGTTTTTTGGTTGCAGAATATTACTCGAGGTAGATGTCAGACCAGATACATCTTCCCATAAATTAACTGCATTGCAACAGTTTTCTTACCTCCGAAATCAGGCCCTGGACGTCCTTCTTGAGCCCGGCGACCAGGAGGGTGATGGACGGTCGCTCTTCAACCTGGATGAAAACAGAAAAACATGAAATACATGGATTATTATGATTGACATTCAGCAGGATTGGACATTAACGTTAGAGCCATCACTAAATGTCATTAATTAAAACTGTGGAAGTAATACAACCCACATGGATTGACAGACCCACTCTAGATATCCCGTTCTAACTTGGTTAGGTGGGTACATAATGATTGTAAAACTAAGTACACTGTTTAAAATTTCAGTTGTGAAAATTATAGTTGTCGAATGTTTTCTCACTGTTAGACAATTATACATTTGTGGATATCTTCTGATTTGAAATAAGTAAATTTAAATAACTTCAGAAATCTGTACAAAACAATTATATTTGTATTGTTAGGCACAGTATACATTTATCTACAAGTTTTGTACACATTGCTATTTTCCATCATACATGTGTGTAAAATGTTACAGCTACTTGATGTTGACACTGATATTCTTAAGTTGCTCAGTGTGGCACCTTCAAAAATGCTTGACATGTTAAAGGTCCACTGTCATGACAGGATGAAAAATGCCCTCTTTTGATTAAAATCATAAAAGGTGTGCACTAATAATACCCATAATGCAACAGAAACAGCCATTACAGTGTAGAAAAAATACCAGATTTGTTTTCCTCCCACAAACTGTACACTATGGCACTGCATCAGTCCATGTTCGTGAATGTGCTTGTATTCAGGACTAGTCGACAACCTCTCTGTGATTAAGTTGACCCTTGACAATGGGCCCTTAAGAAATATTTTGGTCTCTTACCTTCTCGTTGGTGCGCTCGTACGTGCGGACGCTTTCGATGAGAGAGATGGCGAACGGATAGAGCTGATTGGCCTGGTGGGCTTTGTTGATGATGGCCAGAGGGACACGGAATCCCAACCACTTCAGGTTGCGCACCTAAACACAAACAAAGGAAAGTGAGTGATGAAACGGAACAATGAAGACATCCTATAGTTATTAGGCCTGGTAAATTGTGGTGTAATGTTTGATGATGAGCTCACTTTTGAAAAATTAGTCACTTAAAAATGTTGTTTTGAATCATTTGCACTCCTTAAGATTGAGAAGATCAGTTTGATCACTGACATTCACACGTAGCAAGAATGCATATGGTACACTTTTGCAATTTGTACAGAAATCTTACATATCATATGTGATCCACACATTAAACTGAAGGGAGACTACTAATTTTTATATAGGTTATACTATTATTCAATTTGAAATGTGATGGCCACTACAATTCCCCCGAAATTTTGTTTCTACCTCCTTTACTTTGCTGAATATTTTCAAATGGTATTTTCTTCTACATACCAGTGTATTCACAGCAAAATGTTAATTTTTAGGCATCCAAGAGGATCCACTAGCTTTAAACGCACAATTTAACAATGACCACTGTCAAAAACATGTGAGCTACATAATCATCCATGCTCTAAGTGTCTTCAACAAGGTCTGAGAATGAAGCCCTGAAAAAATTGTACTCCATAGTGACCATTTAGTACTTTAAAGGAGTGAAAATCTTTCAGTACTCAATTTGACCTTGTTGTGACCTTGTCTATTTCCTCCTATAGACTACAGTATTATAAATCTAAACTACTTTATACTCCACCCGAGGAATAAGTCACACAGGATGTTTATCCATGCATACCTTTGACGGTGTCAGCATAACTTTCCAAAATTTTGTATTCTGGGATGTTTATTTATGCATTTAATTACTATTATATAGTACAGATATCACAGTTTGGCCTTTTTTTTTTTAAATTGAAGCTCCACAATGTTAACTTGTGTTATTTTTTTAAAGACTGACCTCTTTGGACAGTGTGATGATGTCCGGCAGAAAGTTGACCTTGAGCTTCAAGATGTTGCCCTTGCTTGCACTCCGAGCCCTGGAGCTCTCAATGGTGAAGATCCGACCGGATACTCCCAGCTGGCGCATCTGGACCTACGGGGGCAGTATTACCAACATGTTTTTAGACGCTGTAGATGACATGATGACTATTTCTTTGGACATATTTGATTCTTGAGAAAGTGCATAAAACAATGTAACAATAAGCTCTATTGATTCACAGGTGAACCAGTAAAAAGACTAACATACTAACATAGAATCAAAAATAACAAAATACACAAATAAAGAACAAAACTCTGATTTTCAGTATTCATAAATTTATATGTCTATTGTTTTGAACTACTTAAGGTTTTTCATATAATTTTTGTATTTGTATTTAACTTCAATTCATGGTATTATATTATAGACAGAAAACAGTGTGCTTTGCAATGCCAGTATTAAGCACAAAATAAACATTATTATTATTATTATTATTATTATAATTATTATGATCACTATTATCATTAACAAAAATAAAGTGAATAACTGGAACAAGACTACCAGGATCACTGAAGGTTACATCACACCTGGAAATAATGCTTTTGAAAGATACTGACAATTGATAATACCTCTCTTGTGGCCCAAGGAACACAGGAATGTAAATTTCAAACCACAGTCAAGTTTCTGTAGGCCTATTCATGAAACAGTGTTCCCTCTTAAGTATTGTGAATACCAATAATTTGAAATAGTGCATCACAATGTTCTGTGGGGTTCGAATCGTCTTATAATAGGTTAGCCTTATAGTAAATACTGATAATTTGAAATAGTGTATTGTAATATTCAGTGGACTTCAGCCCTCTACAAGTGACAGGTCAGCATGATCATGAATACTGATAACTTGAACAGTGTACAGGAATATTCCATAGATTTGAACCCCTCATTTGACGGGCTAATGTGACCATGAATACCGATAAATTGAATCACTGCAACGTACTTTCCTTGACCAGTCGTCAAATAGCTCCTGGGTGTCCAGCTTGGCCCGGAAGCTGTCTCCGTCGGCTTTCAGCTTCTGCCCTTCGACGTGGTTCTCCCAGCCTTTCCCCAGGACATCCTCCACTCGGTGCATGTAGGCGCCCAGTTGACGATCAATCTATCAGAATGAATGCAGAAGGCAGCATAGAGCTAGCGATATTTGATCTTAACCTCATTTGATTATCGTGGGTAAAATATCATCAATAACACAATATATCGCCTAGGTTAAAAAACAAATTTGTGATGAATAAGATAAATCTATTTTAGGCTTAAATTGACATTGCGCCCTGTTGTTATATTTGTTGATAATTACACGCACTACTGCTCTTGATACCACAAGTGTGATATCTGAGCATCATAGAGGTCTCTCTTTCATTCCCACCTCCCTGTTTCTACCTATACAAGTACAAGCAGTAGTACTCATGTGCAGAGTATTCATAGTTATGGGGATTTCTTGGATCCTCCCACTGCAGTACTTGCATTTACCCATTAGGTTTTTCAAAATGGACGATACTTTCGGCTATATCGTGCATCCAGTGATATTTTGCAATAATCATGAAATCATTATCGAGTATTCAATATTTTTTTAACATTTAATAATTATGATATTATCAAAATATCACCCAGCACTAAGAAGGTAGTCATTTCCTGTTTCTCTCTGCTTTTCTGTTACCATGTCTCCTCTGTTTTGTCAGCACTTATTATATTAGGAAATTCCAATATGCATTCAACGTTATTCTGCTAAATGGGAGACAAAATCACTGTACTCACGTAGGTATATCAGGGTTCCCAGCTGACCCAGCATTACATGGAACAAAATTCCCTGATGAAAGTTCAAAATTCCAGGATCATTATTTGAACCTATTTCTTGCTTTGCCTATACCATGGACACAAAGCGACATAGTCGGACCAATGGACAACAAAATTCCCCGATTTTTCCTCGATTTGAGGGACTTTGATCAAATTCCCTGACTGTTCCCTATGTGGAAATAGTTTAAAGGCAGTGGATCTCATTTGCAAACATCCCCCAAGACCAGGAAAAGATAACCCATGCCCTTAGGCTATTGAGGAAGGGCATGTCTGTGAAATCTGGGGTCAGTAATTAACTAGAATTTGAAAAATGTGACATAAAAACAATAGCCGTTTAGTGTATGTTCTATGGTAGGAATTTTTTTTCTTGCGAGAAAAAAATTCAAATCAGAGAAACGGTCACTATAATTCCACTAAAACTGAGTTTCTAGCTGTTTTATTTTGCTAAAGGTTCCCAGATGGCATTTTCTTCTAAATGCCATTGTATTTACACGTTAATTTTTAGGCATGCAAAAGAGATGCCCTGCCTTAAAGTCATCTCCAGGTTGGCTGAGAATCCTGGAATATAATATTTTTCTTTAATGCCAGTAATACAAAGCTAATGCATAATCAATTCTATTCTGATGGTAGGTAGTTTTGATTTTAACCCATTACAGACAATTCAATTTGAATATAACATGCACTCTCCACAGACTTCAGCCTGAGATATCTTGTATTTAGTCTCAAATGGTTTAACTAATGCAATCATCACTAAAAAACTGTCCCTTTCCCCTGAAATTGCCCTAAATAGGAATTCCGGATTACCTGTCTTGCCCAGATGATGGAACCAGAGACTGGTGGCAGATCCCGTACTTTGCTCATCCTGCATGCCTTGCTCTGTGGGTACTGCACCTGTGGGGAGCAGTCAGTAACAGATACAACACAAATGCGTATTAACCAAGAATTGGATGTAACAGACTGCAGTAAATATTTGTATCTTCAACTTGAATGTAGAAATAAATGTATCACCTTCTTCTTCCAGCTTAACTACCATGAATAGTGTCATGCAGGCTTGTAGCAAGAGCTATTTTAGTGCCTAGGCGACATTGTATACTGGAAGGCAGCAAGAGGGCACTGTCTGGTTTAAGTTATGTTCCCAAATGAGATGAGGCTTGGACCATTAGTTTCGTCTTAGTCCCACACAGTGTCATTGGTGTTATTGTGACGGAAACATACACGCACCACGGTTTACACTGCTACATCATACCAAAGAAATGCCACAATTTACACACTTCAATTTTGATTTTCCTGAATTACTGCCTTAAAATATTGGTAAAATAGGTTTCGAAACTTTGAAATACAGCATAATATGAAATATTTCATTTTTGTCAATTTTGGCCAGAGTGCCGGTCGCGATGGCAATGTATTAAAAGGGTCAGAGTGTGAGGAGCGAAAATTTCACAAACCTTGAACTTGTCGTGCAGCGATTCGATGTCATCCTTGACACGCTGTATGAGCTGGGTCTGGTACTCGCGGATGGCACCGCGGATGTGAGGGCGCACAAACAGTGCATTGAAGCGGGAGAAGATGCGGAACATCTCATTGGCGTTCTTTGCCGTGCCGAGCTGATCGCGGAGACGGGCCGTGATGCGGGTCTCGACGCGGTCGATGCGTTCGTCATAGCGCTTCATCGCTGCTTCCCACGACTCTGCTCCTTCCTTGCTCACGTCTAGCCCATCTACCTCCTTCACATTCTCATATGCAAGATTCACCTCCTATAAGGTAAAAATAAGTACATTTCTTTCTCATGATTTTATATCTTAACTACTGTGGAAACTGAAATTTTTAAAAGTACATTGAACAGTTCAGTGTTAATGACATACCGATGATGGATACTTTACTATGTTACATTTTAGCATAATAAGAGTCAATAACAATACTTCAGTTCATATTTTAGTGATCTCCTTGGCAGTTTACTTCCGATTTTTTCATACCCTGTTACTGATGTGCATAAAATCATAGATGGTAAACACTGCAAAAATATGAACTGAAATAGATTGGAATTGATTCCCAGTACACTTCACTGTAAGTTTCCTATGTGCTTAACTGATGAAAATGGGAAAATGTTGAACAAACTCTCAAACAACCACAAAGTTATTGCACACAAAATTAAACTATACATAGATCTTAAAGGGAGAAGGCACCAGCAACTAACAGGCATAAGTTAAGAATAAAAATGACATTGTGAGTATTGTGAGAATTACGGTACATGGTGACAAAAACAGCCTAAATAAGGGGTACTGTGTGATACTCACCCTCATCAAGGCCCTATAAATTAGTTAATTTGTGTTTATCTTATGTCTTTGTAAGTTTTACCCTAAGACAAAACTTGCAGAAACAGCTATAGGGGAGGAGCTTATCAATTCAAACAGTGCATACAGTACCATGGTGCGGCTAACACAAGTCGCGTGGCATGCATTGGTTACGCATGGTCAGCTCCCTGCAGTGCACGTGCAATCTGATCGGTTGGCAAGAACTCAAATATTTTTTAACTTATGCCTGTTAATTGCTGGCGCCTTCTCCCTTTAATGCATATACGTGAATGGCTCATTTTAGCACCAAATCTGGGACTACCTATAAAATTATGACTTCTACATTCTAAGGGAAACAGATTGATTAGTACAACTTAATCTTTACGTTTTGATTATTCTGTCACATCATCTCAACTGGAGAAGATTTGTCATTTGAGTAAACAATGAGTTATGATGAAAATTATGTATCTTTTTCTGTATTTCTGTGATAAACTGAAGTTAAAGGAATACACAGAATAACAGATGTTTAAATATAGAACTTCGCTGCAAAATGTTCCTTTTCTTCCTGCAGTCATGGATTTTTTTTAATAAGCAGCAGTGTTATATCTGAGGTCAGCCTCAAGGCCAATTTGTGGTGGCCTCGGTTCGGTCCCGTTCAGAGTCCTCTGTACAAACCCTATGGAAAGATTATTTTGGGGGCAGCCTCGGTCCCGGAACCTGCGGTCTTAGATACAACACTGTTTTAAATATGGACTGACCTCAATAGCATTGGCATCGGCCGCATCCATCATGAGCTCGTTCAGTTTGGTCTGGGACGGTTCCTCGCTAGGGGTGGCCGCAGGGCTGGTGGTGGCCTGGGGGTTGACGGCCGGCCGCAGCACACGGACGATCACCGCCCTCAGCTGCTCATGCTGGCGACGGAATCTGATGGATTGGAAGTTTAAAAGGGTGAACATTCCATTGGTGGCCCTAAGGTTGCAATATTCACAATAAAGACTGTCCCACATACAGATATCTGAGTGAGCTTGATGATTTGTGTAGACATTTTGTTGAAAATGAAGTGTTCTTTTGTTTTGGATTACTCTCTTCTGTGCTAGAGTTTTCCATAGACCCAGGCCCAAGATATTTTGTTCTTAGCCTCCAACAGTAGAGGTACCCGGTAGGAATGGAATGCGTGCGCCTATTGTGGCTGCCAAGTCTTGACTGATCTCTTGATAGGTATGGAGTTCGAGTCCAACATCCGCCCGGTATTAACGTACTTCAGCAAGACACTTTTAATCTGCTTTGCTGCTCTCCACCCAGGTGTATAAATGGATACCTGGTAGGAATGGAATGCGTGCACCTATTGTGCCTGTCAAGTCTTGACTGATCTCCGTTTGGAGTGGACAGGTGTCTGATAGACTTACAAGCATCCAATGACTGGGGTAATAGTAGTGTAAAGGGCTTAGAGATGATGTATTTCATATTAGGCGCTATATTGAAACTATTATTATCATTATTAACTTCATAAGAATGTTCTGACTCACTTCCTCATCTGCTCCAGTCTGTTCTGCAGTTTCTTGTGGGCGGGGTTGACCCTCCATACCATCTTGAGACTCTCCTCCCTCTTCTTCTTGACGATGTCACGCAGCAGCCCCTGCAGCTTCTCGTACTCATCGTCCCACGTGCCGAACACCTCGAAGCATGCCGCCATCACCTTCTCAAACTCCTCGTGGCTGATGTGCATGAGGCGTCGAGTGCCCAGGACCTGGTGTTTTTTTTGGGGGGGGGAAGGGGGGAAGGGGGGAAGGAGGTGGGAAGGAGTAGTCACAAATAAAACAATATGTCATAGTCATATGGCACTACAAACAAATACTGATTTTGACTTATTTTACAAGGTAGTGTGAGTAAAATAAAACCAACAAAGCTATAGCCATAATGCGTCTTGCCCTATTTGTGCACAATCATCATAGATAAGTATCTGACGTTTACCCACATTCGCTTTTGACCCACAAATAACATTGAGGTCACTGTAAGGCATCTATCATCCAATTATGTTTACAAATGGGCTTATGGTTAGAACGTTACGAATCCCAGTGCACACTTGTTTGTAAATCTTAAAGGAATGCGTCGCTCGTAATCCATGTACGTTCAATACCATTCGCTTGCCCTTATAGCAAGGCCCCGCGTAACAATCGTGGAGCTGCAAACAGAATTGCCGCTGAAAGTAGGACCATGTGCATTTTGCCTTTCTTCAGTTAAATCCGTGTTGGATAGGGAAATGTACACATGTCGTGCGTGCTCGTTATCCCAAAGTGTACAGGCATTCCCGAATATTATCCCGAACCAGGCCAGCTCGAAAACATCACGATACGCGACTTTTCGGCCCCTTTAACATTTGACCTACATACATGACCTTCAACCCCCAAACAACCTTGAGGTCCTGTTAAGGCATCTACCATATACCAAGTTTGGTTATAAACAAGCAAATGGTTAAAAAGTAACTCAAGTTTCATAAACATTGCAGACGGACACCGCCCAGGATCCCTTAGTATCGCTCCACCTCGATGGCTCAACAAATACTAAAAGAACCAACCTTCAGCAGTTGTTGGCTCAGATCCCGAGAGATGGCCTCCACCAGTCTTAGCGCCCTCTGGATGGGGTACTTGGTGTTACGGATCTTGCGCAGGTGCAGGAAGATGGCGACAAGAGCCTGACGGATGCGGTCCAGCTCGGTGGCCGACAACAGATCGTTGAGAGGGAAGTCCTTCATGAGGGGGCTGTAGTTGGCCACCATTCCCAGGGCCTGCTTCAGACCTGATGGATTTTAAATGTAACAGTGCGATTACAAATAAATCATCAGCTACAGTACTAGTACATTTCATTATTATTACATCAAAACAAAAAGATGTGAGTGCTGATTTGAATTTAATTTTGTTTGTTTGTTTGTTGTTAATTGATAGTTTGCTGATTTGATTGCTGGCTGATTGTTGTTTGTTTGTTAGTTGCTTGCTTGCTTGCTTGCTTGTTTGGTTGGTTGGTTTGTTGGTCCTTTGTTTCTTGCTTTTTTTGGTTAATTTGTTTGGATGTTTATTTGTCTGGATGTTGGCTTGGTTACTTCTTTGCTTGGTTCTTTGATTGTTTAGTAGTTGTTTGATGACCGTTTAATGGTTTTTTGGTGGTGTTGGTTGGTTGGTTGTTGCTGTCAGTAGTAGTAGTAGTAGCAGTTAGTAATAGTATGTCCAGCATGGAGTACATATTGTTGGTGATTTAACGTACCGGCAAATGTTTGATTTGTTTGATATACGAGATTCGCCGGTTCGTAAAGTCACCGACGATATGTCAGAACTATATTCAAGACATCTTGAATTTGCAGTTGAATTGTTTCTATGTGTATTTACAATATCAACAAATGCACAGAGTATTCATGAGTATTCATCCATCACTTTTCTACGCAATTATCGCTACAAATAATGCAGTCAAACAAAAGTTCAGCAAAGAAATCAGTTCATCAGGACTGTAAGTCTATCAATTCTGACCTGTATCTGTGTCAAAGCTGACGGTGGCGTGGAACCGTTTGCCATGTTTGAGGATGTCCAGAGTCAGGGCAACCTCGGGGCTCTCCCTCTTCTCCTGGATCTTGAGCAGCGCCCTCTCCAGGTTGAGCCAGAAGCTGATCTCCTGTAGGGCAGTACCTGAGGCGGGGTCTCGGTCTAGTTTGGTCACCTAGAACAATAAATACTATCATTAGAATATAAGTTTGATGGTATAAAATGATCATGGTTGAGTTTTTTTTTTCTTTTTTTTTGCAAATACATTTACATCTGATTTGTTTCTTTTCAATCTTTTACTTCTATCAGTTAATAAATATAGCCCTATATCATAATGCAAATATGCTTTCACCTGGAAACCAATAAAGTGGGGAAGTCTTGGAAGTCTTATGACACATTTTCCACCATCAACCAGTACTCCAATTTATTTCTAAATCATGCTGCAAACAATGAGCTTTAGTATGGCTTCCTCCAATGCAATTCTACAAGTGAAGTGGTCTTTTACTAGCAGGATTCATGACAATAGAAACCACTCACTTTCTGGATCTCTCTGATCCAGCGATTGACGCCGTGCTGGAGGGTGTTCAGGAAGGTAGAGTCCTCGGCCTTGTCGGCGAAGTCGATGACCTTGGGTTTGCGTCCCTCCTCCCCACACTTCCTGATCATGGTGGAGACCACCTGGTTGATGGGGAGGTTGACGTCGGGGATGTCAATGTTCTGCTGGAGGTGGAGGAGACCCATCTCCAGCTCGGCGATCTTCTTCTCCACGGAGGGGGCCATCTTGTCTCCATCCCTGTCAAAATGAAGTTTAGAATTATCTAAAGGCTGAAGATATTGCCAGGCATGTTTGCCGTTCATCTGTGTATTATCAAATAATTCATTAGATTGAATGCTTGGTTGCATCATCATTATTCTTATAATCATCATAAATTCTTCTTCTTCTTCTCCTTCTCCTCATCATCATCATCATCATCATCATCATCATCATCATCATCATCATCATCATCATCATCATCATCATCATCATCATCATCATCATCATCATCATCATCATCATCAACATCATCACTGTGCTTTTCCTATTAGGCCCAAAGCGTTGTGTACAACTACATGTATGTAATCTTAAAACTATAAACTACTGTAAGGATGGGTTTTTAATGCCTTTCTGAAAACATTTATGGATCAAGACTGTCTTGTTGTAAGTGGCAAATCATTCTAGTATTTTGAAGTTGACACAGTAAACGTTCTATCACCTGCTTATCTTCGAGTAAAAAAGAGAGTGACCCAATAGGTCTTGAACCTGAAACCTACTGACATCCAGTCAGTGGCACAACCACCAGGCTGTGCTGGGTAACAGCAATGCCATGGTTTACTTGATTATAAATACCTGAGACTCAGCCTTTACATCCGAGTTCATTAATATTTCATAAGCGTAAACGTGAACTCCTTACCTATCCACCTTTCCAGACGCCCGGACGTAGGACTTGAAGTACGGGGCCACGGCAGCACTGACATAGGCGTGCAGTGTCTCGAAGGGGGACCCTTCACTCAGGTTGATGACTCGGAGCTGACTCGATATCGACTTGTCAGCGTCGATGATGGGACCTCGCTTCAAGAACACCACACTGTGAAAATGAAATAGCAATATGTTCTTTAGTGATGGATAACTGAAATTTGTAAATAGTAATTGTAATTATTTGCAGGGTTGGCAGTTTCTTCCGCAGGCGGTTTTTTCCGTCCCGGAAAAAACAGGTTTTTTTCCGCTTTTTCGGAAGAAACGGAAAAAACCTCTTAAGTGTTTATTTTTTAATTATTTATTCAAGATTTTCATTTTATAAATTATCATAACTATAATAAAACAGGACAGCTCTTTTGTTTTTTGTTCTCCCCTGTTTTGGTTATGAACTTCTTACCATAGTTTGTTGATTCCCCCCTATTCATGGTCACTTCTCCATGCAACTATCGTAACTACTCAACTGATTGTGCTGTAATGTATAAAGCTCAGTTTATAGCATGGAGAAAAATTGTCAAACAATTAGCCTTGTGTAAGGCAGGGAAAAAAATTAAATTTTCTTTCGGGGTCAACTTTTCATGTTCCAGATACTCTTTTGAATAAAATCCCATGGCAATTTACGGGGGCTCTTTTGCCATTTCAGGGGCGAAATCGCCCCGAGCCCCCGTGTATTTTTTCCCTGGTGTAAGCTGTTGTGCCAGACACTTAAATTGGTCACCTTTTTGTCAGAAGTTCTAAGAGAATTGCTTTGATACCAACCATAATTATCAGTGATACAGTTATGGTTGTGGCAGACAGGCACTCTTAGAGTATGCTGAATGAATTAAAGCGCAAGTTTACTTTGGGCAATTTTTTTTTATTTGAAAGGTTTATGCCCAAAAGTCATAATCACACCGCTCAGATTCTGAATGCCTTTAGATTTTTGGTTTGGGGGGTGGGGGTACCCCCAAGATTTTTGACTAAATTTGACATTATAGCATCCAAAGGGTTAATAAGGTGTTAAGGTTAGCTGAATCGAAAACTAGATCAGAGTCTGCTCTTTCTGATGAGGTATAATTCAGATAACCTTAACACCTTATTAACCCTTTTGATGCTATAATGTAAAATACAGTCCAAATAATCGGGGTTCCCCCCCCCCAATATTTTTCATTACCGATAAGTAATAAAAAAAAAAAACTAAAGACATTCAGAATCTGTTATTGGTGTGATATGACCTTTGGGCATAAACCTTTCAAATTAAAAAAAATCCCTAATACTAAACTTGTGCTTTAAATATGAAAACAAGCTTAGTAGTTAATACATGCAAGCAAAGTGGATGCCAACGATGTGTCAGTTGCTTTTAGGAAAATATAATTATACCATGATGCTGAATAATAAAACAATGAATAAATAGAGTTTAGGACATATATGCAATACTTTACATGAAAAAGATCCATGCTAGCTCATGTATACTAGTATACACTGCTTACATGTTTGTGCCCTTTATTAGAGATCGTTTGGAAGAATAATTATTTTATTTCAAAATATTAATTTCTTAGATTAGATTGTGGCAAGTAGTGTTTTTTTTTTCTTGTTGTCTGTTAAATATGTTGTTGCCAGTTATATTTGTTGTAATGTATACTAATTCTCATAAAATCACTGCATTTCATATCATTTATTGGGCCTGCAAATATTGTTTGGAGGTTTTTTTCCAGTTTTTTCCGGAAGAAACCCAACCCTGATTATTTGTATTATTTGCAAAGTTCAACCAACCCCCCCCCCCCCCCCCCATTTGCGTGTTGTATTCAATGGTACTGAAAGTTTTAAAGTTCTAATCATAATTGAGCAAGATAAGTCTTTGAAATTACATGTAATTTAAAATAAATAAATGTAATTAATTGTATCAACAAATGTTCATACTAATGTTATTTTTACGGACAACTTTAATTATATAATATAATCAAAATGTTATGTAAAAGATGCAAATAAGTCCATCTGTGATCATTTCAAGGTACCAAAAGAAACCTGAATTTTATGATTATTACTTACTACGCATTTCACTAAACTTCTGAGGATACCATGATGAAAAAATGTTAATCTCAAAAAAGTGGATAGCTACTGATGAAGCCATTGCCGTACTATTTTTTTAACCACAGGCAACAAGGCAGTAAGCTGTTATTCATGGAAAAAAGTAATCCATATCTTTCTCTCCATTCCAAATACAAATTTTCAAATTTGACTTATCTCTCTGAGTGTTTTTAATAGCTTTAGTTCAATTTCAAAAGCAAACTTTTCCTTACAAGTTCTCTATCCTTCAGATTATCACCTTACTGCTCTCACTTCCTGCTGGGGCTGCATGCGCATACCACATTTCTTGGCTAAGGGGGTCATTTTTTACTCAGCTTCTTCAATGAAATTCACCTCAGGAATGCTAAAATAGGGTGTACTTTTCATAGAATTTATGCTTCATATACAAGAAAGATAAAATAGTGTTCCACAGTAACTTGGAAAATACCCAGGAAATCACACCAGATAAGGGGTAAAAAAAACTATACAATGTTAAATACACAGGTAAC
The DNA here is from genome assembly GCA_001188425.1 of Eucidaris tribuloides. NCBI lineage: Eukaryota > Metazoa > Echinodermata > Echinoidea > Cidaroida > Cidaridae > Eucidaris > Eucidaris tribuloides. The sequence goes on along the minus strand of JZLH01S0061115.1, from coordinate 11,526 downwards.
AAGTTATGGAGTGTTTTTCAAAATCCAGGATGAGCACTGGCCAAATTGAGGGGGGAGGGGGAGAGAGGTTATTACCTGGCCATCCTGCTATTGAAGAACTGTACATCAATACTGATGGAATATATGACCTCTGGCTCTGAGTCTGGAGCATCCGTCTCATCTGTACTCTCTTCCTCTTCTTCATCTGGAAGAAAAAAAGCAAAATCAAAATAAGGTGATAGCCATACTATGTTTCGCTCTATTTCTACGTGTATTTGAACATTTGACCTCATTTGACCCTTGACCATGACCTTTTGACCCCCAAACAACATTGATGTCCCTGCAAGGCATCTACCATCCCATGTTTGGTTACAAATGGGTCTGTGGTTACAAAGTTACCAACTACAGTAAACTTGCAGGTAAATTTAACCATTTGACCTCATTTGACTTTTGACCCCCAAAACACTGAGGTCCTTGTAAGGCATCCAAGTTTGGTTACAAGTAGGCTTATGGTTAGAAAGGTCCCAAACATGGTAGAAACTAGTCATTAACCTTAACTGCCTCATTACCATGGGCAATAAAACTGGTTGTCATTCACTGGTATTGGGATGGTTAGGCAGGCATCATGTTCGTAGAATAAAATCAACAAATACACAACTGCATGAAATGAATAAACCACCAAATCAATAAATATATGAATAGCATTCAGTTAAATAACTTTTTTAGTATGGCAATTTAATTTTAATGATTTGTATCTAGACACAGTCCCTTTATTACAGCTTATTCCTTATCTTGGAATACATGTAGATAGACTTAGTCTGACTGCCAGACCATTATTCTGGAATCAACAGCCAAACCTGCTCCGCGGATGGCCCCAGGGGAGGTCTGAAATTCAGACTAAGATAGACTGTGATCACGGTTGAAAGGTCAGCCTGCTATCCCAGATTATACTTGACTGATACCAGTGTTGTATCCATGGCCAGCCAAATGGCAAATACCTGATGGCCTCAGACTTGGTCTCGGTCCGAGTCTCAAACTCTACGACACAGTTCATGTTTTGGGGTGGCCTTAGTCTCAGAACCCACGGTCTTGGATACAACAATCCTTGTTACACAATGACTCACAGGAAGCTGATTAATACACTGCCATGACAGGAGGTCTGCAACGTGTCCTGAATGTGTTGGCAGATTACATACTATCTGTTTGCTATGTCACAAGGTCAAAGCATGCCAATTTAATCATGGGATTTAGTATCAGTTACCTGGTGAATGCTATAATCGTCATTAAACCTCAATAAGACTAGATCTACTACACACAATACAGGAGAATAGGGGAGTAGGAAATATCCATGCAATATCAGTTCCAAATGATGTTCAAAATGATAAATTATGGTCACATTTTTACATACCAAATCTCTCTGATTCTCGTTCAATTGATGGAAATATTTGGACAAAAATATTGGCTAAAACATAGGCATTTCCCGACTGATTCTTGTTCTATAAATCCCAGAGATGTATATGTGCCACACATGCACTCATGTCTCACTAAAGGAAGTTAGTGACCAACAACATCCCCACTCCCACGAACCATGGGATTGGAATGATGTTGGTTACTAGCTTCATTCAGAGACGCGATTGTGCACGTCTAGTACTGCTGGATAGATACATGTACCGAGTTTTCTTCAATATCATATTCTTGTTCTTCACTTCCATCAAATTAACAAAAATCAGGGACACTGGTAAATCTACGTTAAATGTGAAAATGTGACCACAATCTATTCTAATTAACGTTATTTACAACTGATAGTAATTAGTCTATCCTCATATTGCCTGGTCTCCAATTCTCCAGGTTTGCCGATGCCCCGTCAGTAGGCGCTGTCGCTGGTCTGTTAATTGCAGTGCAGATCGTCTTTGATAACCAGGATCATCTTCATTTGTAAGGATTTCTTCACACACACAAAAATTGGAAATTTCTTGGAAAGTTCAGTCCACTTGGAATTGCCGATGCAAATTGAGCGCCTAGATCCGTAAGGTTTCAAAACAAGGCAGTGGGAAGACAGAAAAGTCATTAAAAAAAAAAGACGGTGAACTGAGCTGGGGGTATTATAGAGAATCTATATATTCAGCACTCTCAAACTCATGCCCCGTAACTGCCGTCTTACAAGTAAAGCTACGTGATTTTTGGTCGCGCGACTGACCAACTGGATCTGAAATAAATCAGCGTGTACGAAATATAAGCGCTTTTTTATTTCGGATCCAAAGTGGGTCAGTCGTGCGACCGAAAATCATGTAGTGTGCGGTGGCCTTAACAAGTCTCAGCCCCGCAGGGCGAGGTGAAAAAGTCCTCATGACATAGATCTAAACGAGGACAATCTCACTCAGTTAACCCCTTGGGGACGACAGGCTTGTACAGAAGCCCAGTACATTGCACACTCAGAGACGACGGGCTTCTACAGAAGCCTAGAACATATGACAAAAATTTTGGTCAACCATTGGATAAGCGGTAGAGTTTTATTGCTCCATGCGTCTGTCCCAAAAATTACACACTTTTAACCACTATAGAGTGAAAAAATATACATTCTGTAAATGATTTTATAAGAAAACATGGGTTTATATTCCCTTCAAATCCTGCCACGTGCAAATCGCGT
>JZLH01S0061058.1:0-16203 GCA_001188425.1 Eucidaris tribuloides | reverse complement strand
GGAACGTCAACCAAATTATCACTATGAAATGTAATGTCATGTAACATTATACTGAAGAGTTCAGTTTAACTAATTCTACAAAACTATGGGTATTACACATCAACTACAACTATATGTATATTACAATTGCATCAGTGGTTTAATAATGTAATGTTATTATAATATATAGCTCATTCAAATTAACAAAATCGTAAGACAACGTTTTTAAGCACTAGCTATCAGACATCAATCACATTTTACAATTTATTAATGAGCTTTGGTACAATTAAAAAAAATATCAGGCCTACAAGAAAAATTCTTTATGAAGTGACTTGGTAGTACTTACTAAGTAAAAACGCCTCCACAACCAATGTATGTGCCCTCTCACCTTTTGTCTTGGCTTCTTGGCTAGCAATGCCCTTAGGCCCCTTACCCCCCGAAACTACTGCCTCAGACTGCCAGATTGACACTTTACAGCATACAATCAATTTGTATCTTTCCTCCAAATTGCATTACACAATCACGGTTATACTAAGTTTACCTACTTTATGAACATGCTTGATATTTGATTTAATTATTATTAAAACTTAACGGAAAATATTACTTAACTTGTATGATATAACCAAACCATGGACCTACTAACGAAATAAATTCAAAATCAAATGGACTATTTTTTCTTGTGAAAGGATGCTTAGTCTAGATCTATAATTAGTGTTGCGTAAAATGTCTCTTATCTCTAGTTCAGATCAGCAAGGGTAACTTTATTGCCCTAATGTAAACAAACCCTTCCGTCTCTATACTTGTGTACAGGCCATACACACACCAGCTATAAGTACATGAATGTGTATAGCATATGCCTATAAGGCACGAGTACGACAACAGCCCGGACAATAGCTGACATTTCACAGAATCACCCACATGTTGGCCACATGTACAGACTCTACCTCGACAAGTCCACACAAATTTCTCAATTAACTATGGTACAAACTGACAAATTCTACTCCCTCCCTCTCACAGCATGTAAATATACGGAAACTAGAAAGTACATCACCAACACATTTTCTTACTGACAAATCACAATCACACCAACAACGGCATAGTCTGTGTGTAATGTAACAGATGCATTATATACATGTCCGCAGTTTCGGAAGTGATCATACCTGTACCAAGAATTATATCTTGCATGCTTGTAATATATTTACCCATTCAAATGACTTCTTAGCTTCCTCCGGAATCAGTGTTCTGTGGCATCTCCATTCACAAGACATAACTTGATGTCGAAATTAATTCACACTCAAAAGGAATCTGAAAGATTGTAGAGATCTTCAAGGATAACGTGCAACGGTGTCGCGACCACGAACGATTTCAAAATTCGAGTTTGGGCAGTACAATCGCGGCAAGATGACGTAACTAAAATGTACAAGTCACAAAGTCACTACACTCAAAACTTTATAAAATGCATATTTTGATAACCTAAATTAAGTAACTGAAATTATAGAAATATCATATACATTTGTAATGCACATACTATGCAGATAATATATTTTTAGATACAGCTTTAGCTTGCCATTGGCATCAATCTTAAATTCGGCAACACTACGGATCGCTACCTGATTTAAACCGACACCACTGAAAATCGCCTTCGTGGCACAAGTACATGTATATGATTTCGACTTTCGACAGTTTTAAAGGCCTATAAACACTATTGATGTGCGTGATATTTTTTTATTTCAAGACCAATAAACTCAGTTAGTTTCTTTTGTTGGGTATCTGCAGTGCTGTTGAACTCAAGATTCCCAAGATTATGTATTCTTTTGTGTGTGTTTTTTTGACCTATTATATAGAGAGATCTACTATATAATTAATATTACCTGCCAATGTTTGCCAATATGCTTATTTGTTATTCTTGTTTGCCAATGTTAGCCCAACATTGTGAAGCCAACTAATATCCCACATATATCTGACACAAAATGTAGATGGTAGGCTGTCCAACGGCCCTGCCGATCGTTTGCCTATATTGGGCCAACATTATATAGCAAACTAATATCCAAGATGTATTGGGCACAAAATGTAGACAATGGGCTGATGTTGGGCCAGCATTGGCTCTCCAACGGTGACAATGCCGATCATTTGCCAATAATGGGCCAAAATTGTAGGGGGCCTATATAGCCAACTAATATCCATTATGTATCTGACACAAAATGTAGATGGTGTGCCAATGATGGGCCAGCAATGGCTCTCCAACGGTGACAATGCCGATCATTTGCCAATGTTGGCCCAATATTGTACAGCCGACTAATTTCCAACATTTATCTGACACCAAATGTAGATAGTGGTCCAATGTTGGGCCAACATTGGCTCTCCAATGGTGACAATGCCGATCGTTTGCAATGTTGGCTAAACATTGTATAGCTATAACTAATATCCAACATGTATCTGACACAAAATGTACATAGTGGGCTAATGTTGGGCCAGCATTGGCTCTCTAACGCCTCTTACGGTGACCATGCCGAATTGCCGATTGTTTGCCCATGTTGGCTCAACATTGTATAGCCAACTAATATCCAACACGTATCTGACACAAAATGTAGATGGTGGGCCAGTATTGGGCCAGCATTGGCTCTCCAACGGTGAACATGCCGATCATTCGCCAATGTTGGCCCAACATTATACATGTATAGCCAACTAATATCCAACATGTATCTGACACCAAATGTAAATGGTGGGCCAATGTTGGGCCAACATTGGCTCTCCAATGGTGACAATGCCGATCGTTTGCCAATGTTGGCTCAACATGGTATAGCCAACTAATATCCAACATGTATCTGACACAAAATATAGATGGTGGGCCACAGTGTTGGGCCAGCATTGGCTCTCCAACGGTTACCATGCCGATCATTTGCCAATGTTGGCCCAATATTGTATAGCCCACTAATATCCGACATGTATCTGACACCAAATGTAGATTGTGAGCCAATGTTGGGCCAACAATTCGTCGTTGTTTTTACGAAGTGTAACATTTGCGCGAACAGCGCGAAAAGCGACTTACCAGATATTCGCGTTTAAAGTTTAACGGCATTTTCCAGCGTCAAAATAAACGTATGAATCTTGTCAAAACTTAGGAAAAATACAATCTTTGGTTATAAATGAACTGTATTTTTTGAAAATCGAAAAGATTTCCACTGAAAATCTTTAAAAATCATCATATTGTAAGCCAAAACAAATGTTACAGTTCGTAAAATCCCTTGTTTTGCCATAATCCATATGCTGTGTAATTAAGCGAAGTTTTTACGAATTGTAACACTGCACAATGTTACACTTCGTAAAAACAAGCAACCATGCGTGGTCCATGCATACCATACGCGCTTACGAAGTGTAACGCAGAGCATTATACGGCACACGATTCACGACGGGTTAAAGGGGTACGTTAGAAAAATATGCTATTTCTCACTGAATACAGAGCAAATATTATTATGCCTCCGCCCCGTGAGGCAGCCGGAGATATTATATTTTCGGCTTGTCCGTCCGTACGTCCATACATCCTTGTGTCCGTATGTCCCCCAAGGCATCCGCACTTTCTTGCGAACGAGATTACTGAAGTACCACGGGAGGGATTTTAATGATACTTATACCAAGGATAGACCACTAGACAAGGATGACCTGATTGGATTTTGGGACAAATCCATCAAGGGTCAAGGGTCAAAGGTCAATGAACTTTGTCCTAAAATGTCATTTTCTGCCTATAACTTCAGTTAGGAGTGTTCACTGTTGATGTAATTTGTTGTTTACGTTCAAAACCAAAAGGCAAATATTTTGGTAGAATACGTCACATGTGGTCAGAGGCCAGGGTCAAAGGTCAATGGGCTTTGTAACTTCAGTTACATGTAGGAGTGCTTATAATTAGGTTGTTAGCTGCTACATAGTGGGCGGAGGCATACCCATCGACAGCGCGCAGTCGAACTTCTCTAGTTTAAGTGCGTTTCCTTGTTCAACATCAATTTTATCTGGAAGTGGGAGGACGGACGTTTTATTAATTTCCCATTTCAATATACTTTGTTAAGGTTTAAAAGTGGTTATGTGCAATCAGGGGTATCGATCCATTTTTCGGATTGGGGGAGCAAAGTAAGAAAAATTGGCGCACTTCGCGCCCAAAATTAAAATAAAGAATTTGCGCGCGAATCGCGTCGAAAAATTAATAATTGGGTATGTTAAATTCTATTGTTATGTTTAATGGTTTTGTGGTGGTTTATACCGCTTTTGACGTATCCTTTGCTTTACGTTTATGAAGTTTCAAGTTGTCAAAATTACTTGGGGGAAGGTAAATCGATGTTTGCCCCAACCATAAAAGAAATTTCTATGTTGGGTAACTACCCCAGCCCCCCTCTCAATCGACGCCCCCGTTTGTAGCTTTTTAGGCTCGTGTCATTTTTAAAAGAATACGATAAAACTAAAAAAAAGTACTGAAAATTCAATCCCCAGTTTTACGATGAACATTGATTTATTGAATATGGAAATTCTGGTACATATCTGTATTACTGATAGTCTTTATAGCTGTTTAAGTTATTCATCAATTTGATATTTGATATAATAAATATCGACAAACAAACCAGTCACAAGCGTGTACAAAGAAACACACGATGGAACACAAAGACTCACACCACATACACCCATCAAATATACACCAACCCACGTGTCAAACACAACACTGTTCACACAAAATTATCCATGCATGCACAAACTTGTGCTAAAATATATGAATAAGCGTACGCACCCTCAAAGGAGCAGACCCATTTACATTACACTCACCCATCCCACACACACACATACCCAGAAAAAGTATGACACATACACACATAAATGAGTAATTCAAAATTTGCACTCTTGAAATTGCATTCACATCAAAATAGACAAAAAAAACGAGAAAAGTTATTGCATAAGCTAGGTCAAAGTCAGTGTAATACAGAATTAGAAATTATTGAAAACAATTTTATTCTACTTTGTTTTGGTAGGGTATAGTGTATAATGACAGCTTATTGAAATGATAACAATTATTGGCAAATTTGGTTTGTTTAATTTTAACTGAAGCAGTGTGATATCACAACTTTCACTCTAATAATTACATAACAATAATGAAAAAATAATGTTTGTGAATCCAGCTATTTCATTCAAGCAACTTTCATTGTTAATTTCACATTATAATATTGTTCATTGAAGTTCTTTGCTACCACTAAATATCATAATCACTTCATTTTATATTTCATAGAAAATTCAGATTGTTTGTGTCTGTAAATACAGATAAAATACTTCATCCAAGCATGTAAATATTGTATACAATATATATCATTCATTGATATTGTATCACTCTAATAATCCAAATCAGAAATTCCATAATTAATAAATATGTAAAAAAAAAAAAGTCCAACACAAAGTACACATGCATTATAACAGTTCACAGTATTATTAGCTCCTCTGCATTAATATTGCACTAAACATTGTTTTATGAAACTTTAAATAGTCAGAATTTTTGGTCTGAATTTCATTTCCTACATAAATGGTGGTATGGAATATTCTGGGAAATGTGATTAAATGGGGGTGGGTAGGTAACAGATGATGTGTTTCTCTGCAAATTCCCATAATAACGTGAAACATCCTCACATCCCCAAGTCCCTGCCAATGTATGTTATATAAAACTTCAACAATCAAATGTATGTCCTTTTGGGAATTCTGAAAATTGAACCAGACATTGTGAAAGCAAAGCCATCACTGATTTACATTCTGCACTTGACTTGAATTTCAGATTGTAACTCAATCATATAATTATGACTTTCAGGCCAAGGAAACCGCTTTGTCTCAGCAAGACCACTGAAACGAGAAAGGAAATGCACAATAAAAATTTCAAATTTTAGTATTTTATACGACAGGTAGGCCAACAGCATGTGAAATATGTACAGCAATTTTCTAACACGCCAATATGAATATATCAACGTAATAAGAATAATGTTTAAGTACTGTATACAAAGTAAGAATTATAAAAACAGAAAAGCTATAAAAATATTTTTCTAACCATTATGTAAACACAAGGACAAGATAAATAGGCAGCAATGAAACGTAGCCGTGGACCACCGCTATTAGAATATGAAGTGTAGTGTTAATTAACATTTAAAATTGGACCCAAGAAGGAATTAAACTTTCTGCGCATAATTATGATATCAATGAAACATAATGTTCGCCATCTCTTCTTTTGAAATGACCTGCATCTACCGTGATAGATACACTACTGAGTAAGGACAACAGGTAGCAGTTCTACCATTGTTTAATTTCCTTGCATAATTCTGTCTTGGTGAGTTTTTCTTAATATAACATGATTGATTTGCTCACTGAAAAAAACACATTTCATGAAATATTCATCGTGTACAGTATTATACTGTGGAAAATTAATGTTTTTCAAACATAATAAAGTTTTTACACTTTAGAATTAATTAACCATATCCATCAACATAATTATAAGATTAGATTGCTCCATGATTCAAATTGTTAGAAAAAGAGAAAGATATGCTGCACCAGTCAAATTACTGTTTTGTATTATACTAGGTGTTAGAAATAAAATTGGTTAATTTTGATATGTAATAACACAAAAAACTATACACCAGATAATACTGGCATGAGTTTGAGTTACAGCTGAAGAGTGAATATTTTTGTTGGAGGTGGCTTCAACACGATATCTATAATCAGTTTTATGTAATTCATGCTTATCTAAAAGAGTTAGAGTTCAGATTTTGCTCAAAATCCAACCCTCTGTTCAAAATTGAGACTGTACAGAAATCAAATGGTGTGTGTGAGAGTGTAGGCTGTGATAGTAGAATAGCTAGAGTCGCTAGGCTACGAATGTAATAATTAATAAAGCATTTAACCTGGACGTAATGAAACTGGCATACCAAAGTTTCCAACATGTGCTATTCTAGCCATTGTCCATTGCTTGAATGCTATTGTGTATGGACTAGACACACACTCTCACACACACCATTTGATTTCTGTGCAGTCTCAATTTTGTACAGGGGACTGGATACTGAGCACAATCTGAACTCATGCTTATAACACCTAGTATATGAACTGAAAATGAATAAAAAATTATCACAGCTCAAAACAAATTGTCATATCTTGCATGAAAAAAAATCGGATGTAAATCTGATGAAATCATTGATAAAAACCAATATAAATTAACACACCAATTCCGTGTTATTACATGTTACTTTCCCTGCTGTAATACATCACATGATGCTTATTCCTTGAAGAGAGGCCATTCGTTGTTTCTTGTCCAAATTGGGTGTCAGTTGTCACGGCTGTGGCTCTTGATGAGTTTACATCATCGACATCGTGAATAAAACAAGTTCCTACAGGAGGTGAAACAAGAAACATAAACATCTTTTACAAAACCCTGATACGACTAAAATCAACAAAATCACATTTTCATTGTTTGAAGACATTAAGCTCCTACCATCAGGAAAACTACTTCTTTGAAATAACTAGATTTATTTGGAAAGTCAAATGTCAACATGTAGCTTGTATTCTGCCTTCAAAACCCCCTGAAATATCCATGTAAGAGTCATTGATAAATTACAAAACCTCGACATAAATGACATCAACATATCACATTTTTGCAAGTTTTTTTATTTTATTTTGTAATTAGGACAGTGAAGTACAATACAATTACAGTAACTGACAATAAAATACTGTACAGTAATAATTATCTTTGGAATGCCAAAATAGCTTGGATGCTACCTTCACCCCCCCCCCCTCTTGCCCGAAACCCCCCCCCCCCCCAAGATTCCACATGTGATTCATTGGAAGTTTGTATATTGTATCACTAATTCAAAGTGTGCCTGTCAACACCAATAGTATGTTATCGTTCTCATCAGTGGGCATGTTTTTATCCATGAATAATAATCTGCATGAGACTATTGCATATTCATAAATTGATCTGAACACAGACTAGGAATATTTTCAAACAAGCTGATTTTCTAAGTGCTAGATACATCCCTGAATATGGAAATGTTTTTTTTTCTTAGTACAAGACTCTTTTTTTTTTAAAGAGATGTACTGCCTTTATAAAATGACAAGATCTTGCGTGAATAAGGTAAGTGAACTACCCTGTAATTACAGATTACAAATAACAAATTACTTAGAAGATGACCAACTATCAAAACAAAGACGTGTGAAATGACACAAGTGAAATTATTTTGATTATTAGCCAAATGTCCTTTAGCTTAATACTCTCGACTGCCTTTTCTTCATTTTGTCCCTTCCCTTCTGCTCTTATTATTATTATTATTATTTTTAGAAAGTAAATGTTTATGTTTGATATGCTTCACAATCGAATTTACACTGAGTGAAAATACATGTATATTTTCTCTTTTTTTTCTATGATTACCTTAATTATTCTTGCTTGTCACAGCAGGCCCTTTTATGTTCCTGAATTTGACATCACTTTTTATGACAGGCGACATGTCTTGTCTCTGTGTCAGTTGACCACTGCTTCTTCGACATCTTGAAAGAAAGGTGAAACTTATAATGAATGAAATAATCCATTAGCGCAGACAAAGTGAATGAGAATGCAAATGTGGCTTTCTTTCTTTGTATGTATAATAGTTATAAAAAGTTGAAAGATTATTGTAGAAGAAGCCCCCATATTTTCACTTATAATTTAAGCGGACAGTAACTCTATTATCCAAGATGACTCCTTTTTTTTTACTGCAGTTTTTTGCAGTTATGTGAAATTTATTTTTACTGCTTACAGTGAACAATTTCTACACTGATTTTTTTATACCAATTTGCTCTTTAAATACATTCAAGGAACTTCTTTTTTTATTTTACATTGATTCTGTCATTCAAAACTAATCATTTTTTTTTAAATCAAATTCAATGTATTTGTTTTATTTATAAATTATCTTATTCTGGGGGTTATATACTTTTACATGATAAATTTAGATTAACACTTACCATTGTTAGCAGGAGTAACTGAACATACCCTGTGGCCACAGGTAGTTTTACATTATCATCAACTCGTTCAATCGGAGATCTATGATGAGAAGATACAGAATATTGAAAAAGTATACAATAAGTTCTTTCATTGATTAATAGACGCAATAGAAGATAACCTTTTTGTAAACAATAACCACATTGACATTCCTTTCTTTTCAGCACTGACCTACTAATTAAGTCAGGCAGTCAATATTTTAATCACCTTCAAAATTTTTTAGTACTTTGCATGGTGCAATTAATGTCTACTCTACAAAAGTTTTTGCCGTTCAATCAACAACCCACCACAGACCGATGCGTACGGACTAAGCCACAGGCAGCAAGGGGCATAACAGAAGAACAGCTTCATTTCCTTTCCAGTAACGACAGTCGCAAAATTCTGGCAGTAGGCCCCTACAGTTGCAATCCATTGATAATTTCAAATCTGAATGACTCAACAAAAATTTGACTCACCCTGGCCTTGTTTCTACCAATTACCAAAAAATAAATAAAATAAAATAAAATAAAATCCAACCAGTAATTTGGTCTTGTGGTAATTGTGGACATGTGGAACAAGCTGTCAACTGGGACGCCCCCATGATTATCCGCCCTGTACTGAATTAGTGCTATACTGCCTGCTTTAAACTGAATGTAGGTCAATCATTTTTTATATTAGACCTAGAACTATGAGTTATCAGAGACAGGGACAACTCATGTGCACGAAGTAATAATCAATCATGCACAATAAATGTGCTCTGAAATTCCATCTTTTATGAAATCATACTGAAATATTGCTTTGACTAGTTAACAATGACCTACACATTATACGATTTGATATTCAGCACTAACAAATTAAACATTTAACAAGCCCGTTTTCTTGATTACTTTACAGAATTTTTAAAGGGGCTATTATTTCTGCACCATTGCATTCAATTTGAAATGTACACAAATCGCTGGGTTTTTTCAGTGTTGGGCGAATGTGGTCTGTACACCTCTGCTCCGGATCCATTACATACACAGTTTGCATGTAGGCCTACTATAGATCTATTGTTGTTACTGTTACTGTTGTGTTACTGCTAACTTATACACCTATCAATTGTAAGACGCACCCCTCGACCCCCGGGAATGGTGTGTCACTTGTCAAACGTGAGTCGGATTTTCATATACCATAACGCACCCGTGTGTCTCGACTATGACGGACCAATCTTACAATGACTGTGCCTAGGCCTATTTAAACGTATACAAACTGACGCACCTCATTCACATGCTGTGACGGACCAAATGCTTCCATGACGGTACCCTGCGTCATTATTTGTTGGTAAATGACCCACCCATGATGCACTATTCCCGGGGGTCGAGGGGTGCGTCTTACAAACAATTGATAGGTGTAGTGTAGCCATAAGCAACGCTGACGCTAACTATACCCATTGGTTCTCGTGGGGTCCGAGGTGCAACTGTGTGCGGCGCTTCTTGTTACAACGATATAATTATATAAACTTTCCACCCACAGACACTTCAATATCTATATAGTTGCGGCGCATTACTAAAACTTAGAAAAAAAAGGTAGAACTCACCCAAATCCGAGATTTTCTTGAGACTTCCTTCGTCACGGCAATGCACGGCGAAGTTGATTTGCGTGTTAAACTATGGGAGTCGCTCGCAGTGATTCTCGCGACCCACGAGAACCAATGGGTATAGTTAAGACGCTGTCGCATTCGCGACAGCGTTTCTTGAGGCTAGGTGTAGTGTTACTGTGACTTGGATCTAAATGTAATTAGTGTGACAACAGGGATCTAGTCATGCATGTGCTAACGTTAACTTATGCCCATACTGGACGGGGGGGGGGGGTTAGGAGGTGTGCTTGTCCTCGAGAAATTCTCAGTAGCAGACCAAATTCCTCCACCACCCCTATCACTCAAGCTATGTGAAAGGGACAATCTTTAAATGTAATACGTTCATCAGTTTAGCAAAACCACCAACACAGATCAATATACATGGGACTGAACAAAATCATATCGAGTCATTCTGATACTTATTCATCATAAATGCACAAAATTGAATGTATATATTTGTAAATATTGCGAGGTAAAGACAACATTCAAAATTATACTTACTCCAAATGAATTCTACGATGAAAGAAACAAAGAAAAGGGCGAATTACGATATCAAGCGACCCACTATTTTACGTCTTTGTCGAGTCTACGGCAGAAAAGTACACTTCGTAAAAACCCGAGCTTTCGTCGACCGCACGCAAAGTACGGACTTTACGAAGTGAAACTTATCAAATGTTACAGTTCGTAAAATCACATCTTGCGTTTTTAGGACATTTCGTATTTTTTAATATTAAAATATCTCTTTATGGAAACATTTTCTGAGTCTGAAATTTTGCAGGAAGATTCGTTATTCTACAGTGTTGTCCATGAAAGGAAACCGAGATTGATGAAGATATTTTTATATGTTAATAACAAATATGACAACAAAATCGTACATAGTTGGAAGCATATTTTTCTTCTTTAATTATGATACAGGCTCAAAGATTTCATTCACGCATGACTGAGCAAAGTCAATCAGAAGGGACACAGGTATAAAATCATTTGCACGAGCAATTTGAAATTCAACGGCCACGTGAATGTATTTCAGATATCTTTCGATATTGAAGGACATAATTAAAAGCCTATTTTACTTCTTTCGTATGATACTCTATTTATGAAAAATGAACGAGTGCGTGATGTAAGAAAAGACAATTTGAATGATGCTTGTTTTCAGAATGTTACATGCCATTCATTAACTTTGCTTTCTGGATTTGGCGAGCGGACCATGAAGATTACCTCGCTAACAAGATTCGGAGCCCATTGTTGTGCCCGAAGCGAGGTTGTGTGAAGTCAGCTAGTGCGTGATCCTTTTGTTCAGGTTGCGCCTCTAAAAGTGTCAAAATGTAATCATACTGAAAATCACGCTAAAACAGGCATGTTTTAATTTTACTTGTTCTCCGTTATACGTTATTCATTTTTTACGATGAAGGTGTCAGATAAAAGAAGAAATATTGAATGTTAATGTCATGCTTTTATTTCTTAAAATAATATTTACTACCCTGAAATGCACTCAAACATGGAAGTTGTGCGTGGCAAATGAAATTTTGGTGCATCAATATTCATTGTTTTAATTCACTCATGCGTGAGCAATGAAAAATATGTTGTGTATCAAATGAAAGAAGAGAAACACAGCTTTACAAACATACCTAATTCATCTAAGATATTATTTATTATGATGGAATATTTTTGCCATGAAATCCGGTTTCCTTTTTTCTGGGACACACTGTATAACTATTTCGAATATATAAAAAACTCAAAATCGAAAAATTACACCCAAATCAGTAAAAGTTACAGTTCGTAAAAACAGAGACGAATTGCTCTGCAACTGTTACAAAGGCGATCGTTTGCCAATGTTGGCCCAACATTGTTTAGCCAACTAATATCTAACATGTATCTGACAAAAATGTAGATGGTGGGCCATTATTGGGCCAGCATTGGCTCTCCAACGGTGAACATGCCGATCATTTGCCAATGTTGGCCAAACATTATATAGCCAACTAATATCCAACATGTATCTGACACAAAATATAGATGGTGGGCCAATGTTGGGCCATCATTGGCTCTCCAACGGTGGCCATGCCGATCATTTGCCAATGTTGGCCCGACATTGTATAGTCAACTAATATCCAACATGTATCTGACACCAAATGTAAATGGTGGGCCAATGTTGGGCCAACATTGGCTCTCCAATGGTGACAATGCCGATCATTTGCCAATGTTGGCCCAATATTGTATAGCCCACTAATCGTCGTTGAAGCCACGAAGTGACACAATGGACCAAATCGCGTAAAAATTCAATTTTGAGTTTTTTTTTTCTTTTTCACGATGTACATGTCATTTTCTATCATTAGACTAAATTTCATGTCTAAATTGTGCTTAATTATGAAAATATGGAATTTCTTAGAGTGGCACAATGGACGAAAAGGCAGATCCATGACTTCACGAAGTGACACAATCAAATGTGTCATTTCGTGGAATCATCGTCCTGCGTGATGGCTACGCCACGAAGTCACACATTACATAGACGCCCTGTGTTAAGACGAAGCGCATTTGCTACGCGCGCCGTGCGCTGGGCTGCGCGCTACGTCAAATTCCAAGGCAAAATCAATGCAGAATCCCAATGGGGACCAGTACCTACGAAGGTAAGTTATTAACACAGTGATTATTTTGTCAGGCACATAAGATTGTAAAAATAATAAAATTTCATCGTTCAGTTCTAATCGAGAGTCTAAAAATGGTAAAACTTAAGTAGTTTACTAGTGCTGAATATTATTTTACATTAATCTTGACCCGCTTACTGCATTGTATTGAGCTGTTTTAGAGTATAAAGCTTTTAAATATTTTCAGGTTAATGTTAAAATTCTTGATTAGTTTTCGTTGAAACATTTCGTCGGTGGCATTACGAACCGGCAAATAACCGTGCACAGTGCGAAAACACGATTCCGAGATAAACGCATTTGAAGAAATCACATTTTTCGGTCGTCAAATTTCACACCTAATGCATTATCACATATTCTCAAAATTCGCAGGTACTATGTCGGGAAGTTGGTCTTTTACATCATCCATTTTAGTCCTTGGGCCAGAGGGGTCTACCGTGCACCCCCCCTATGATCCTACGACTTGGGTGCCATTTTGTTCATTGGTGACTCCTTCGATGGAAAAAAGATGTTAACAAGAAAAAAACTCATTTAGACTATGTTTTCTTTTCACATATTGGGACACATGTAAAATCACAACTTTTTAAACAAGTTTACCTTGTTTTAGGGGCCGCTGAAATCTGGGCAAACAGTATTGCCTGTATCTCAGTAACAACTTGTTCAATTCTCCTGAAATTGGAGAAGGTGCATTTCTGTCATCCTCTATAGCCATGTGGAAATTGTATATTCACATCATTTTTTCATTCTTGTGTTAATGACGTCATCTTTTTTGCATATTTGAAATATGCGGTTTTAACTGGCAAAATGCTCAAAAATTGAAAATTTTGGCTACATTGTCAAGGTTTTATCTGGATATAAATAGTAGTATGGCCTTCCAAAACGTATCAAATAGTTAGTCTGGACAATACAGAGTTGATCTAAACAATACATTTGCACAAAATTATTTGAATAAGATGTGTGCCGGTCAATTTACATATGAGTTCACACGTAAAAATGGGCGACTTTTTGAACAATTTCGCCGTTTTCTTTGGGGAAAGTGAAATCAGCGGACACTATATTCGCTATATCTCCGCAAAGACAAATTCAATTACAATCAAACTTTCAGATAACATTGATCATGGAATGGTTAATTAATAGATAACATTTGGTGGATATTGAGGTTATTGTTTTCTGTTAGTGACGTCATCTCATTTGCATAGATTCAAATATACATGTTTTTGCTGCTAATCACACATTGCGTGAATAGTAAACAATGTTTAGCCCTACTAAACTTGATCACTGAGCAATTATTAAAGCTGTTGATGAACAATAATTATTAAATTATTCAATTCTGAACAATCCTCACTTGATTTATGCTATTAATTAGATCAACTCATTTGCATAAGGGGTTTGGAGGTCATTGCACAAACAGAAACGTACATAAAATGACGCTTTTGCGGAAATATATGGTGTTTTTATTGAAATTTAGTGGGATTTTGCACGTTATAAATCTTTATTTAGGTAATAAATCATTGAGATGTTAATAAAAAATTTGGAGTACACTTATCTTCATATGAGCAGTCAATAAGTGTACATTTCAAAATTACATTAATGTGACAATTAAGTTAATGATGTCAACTCATTTGCATATTAAAACTATGCATAGATTAATTGTCAACACTTTGATTGTCAAAAAAAATGTTTCTTCTTCTTATACTTCCAACCAGTAGCCTACACTGAGTGATGATTATGGCAAATGACGTCCGGTAGCTATTAAACGATATCAACTTGGTTAAATTAATATTAATTAATATTAAATAATTTGCATAAGATATGAGCTTGTCTATGAATAAACGTGAAATACAGCAGATGTGGTAAATGATACAGAAAGTACTACAGCAAAGTTCACGGGTCTGGGACCCTGGCCATTCAAATCTAAGAAATCCTGTCGGGCAGGCGGTGGTGCAAGGTTGCACAAGTCCTAAAGCTCATTCATTGGGAGGGGGCAATAGGGTGTAAGTCATTCAATCCCAGAAATCTCTCGGGGGGGGGGGGTTGTTAAGAATCTTTCCAGTCCCTGAAAACTCATAAATGTGGTAATGATAGTCACAATCTATTCAAATTAAGAAATCCCAGGAAGAGACGGGAATGTATGGTATAACGTGAGTTATTTCGGTTCCTTTAAACTTATTCAGAGGGAGAGGGGATGAGGGGGGAGGGGGGTAGGGGGCTCGTGAGACAGTCTGAATGATGAAAGGTAACTTCAGTTTCATAGTTTGCAAATCCATTCCAATCTTTGAAAACTTGATCTGTGGGAGGAAAGGGCAACTTCAAAGCCTATCAAACTACTCATGTGTAAACTGGTGTGGTGGTGGTGGTGGTGGTTGTGTGTGTGTGGTGGGGGTGGGGGGGGTGCAAACTATTCACTCTTTAACATGTTTAAAGTTTCACGGAGGGAGCCTTCATGAATAATACCAGGGTAATTAGTAATACATGTACATGAATTGGGGATGGAGCTATGCGAGAGAGTCTAAGTAATAATAGTTAACCTGAGCTTGAGATTTTTGAAATCTATTTCAGTGATGAAAAGTCAATTAACTGGAAGAAGGTAAATTGTGTGTACCAGCCATTTCAGCATGATCCTGGAAGTCAATGAAATCTAGCCCTACTTTTTATTCCAAATCTCTCAGTAAGTGTGATTTTATTGGTTCACCATAACTCTAATAAGTGTTTGTACTCCAGTTCTTATTGGTATATAACCATGACTTGTTCTCCGTGGATGAATCTACACAAACACACGTAGGCTAAAGAGAATAACCATACAATTTCAATAATCAGTCATGAAAATGTATTATTAATATTATCATCAGCATTAGTAGTATTAATATAATTGTAGTAGTAGTAGTAGTAGTAGTAGAAGTAGTATCATCATTATATTATAATAATAATAATAATAATAAAAATAATAATAATAATAATAT
>JZLH01S0061044.1:22921-35188 GCA_001188425.1 Eucidaris tribuloides | reverse complement strand
AGAATGAACTTTCTAGCCCTACTAGTTCAAGAGATATTGACGAAAATAGGTTCTAGGTGGCGGCCATTTTGAAATCCAAGATGGCGGCCATGAAAGGGGCGTGGCAAAGTGCTTCCATCAATTTTCTTGAATGACTAGATCTGAAGTACCTGTGTGCCAAAATTCATGCTTTTACCCGGAAGTGCACACTTCGAGCACTAAGGTCCCCCACTACTAGTATTTGAACCAATTTTATGCACTTTCAAACAATATAGCAGTGTAGACAATCAAGTTTTAATTGGCCGCACTTCGTTAGACAGGAAAGATGATTCATTTTTAAAAAGTTTTACCTGAGGTAAACATTTGAACTGAAATTATCATGTTTGTAACATTTCATCAAAAACTACGAAAGGAGTTATACCCGATTTGAACTGAAATGTGAGGCAAATGAAAAGAAAACTTCAATCTCCAATAATTGTGATTTATGATATACCAGTTTTAGATTCTTAAATTACAAGTAAAACTGGAATAATGCTGTCTAGAATGAGACTCTCCATCAATTACTGACGCCGATCATTTTTGTTTTACATTAAGTGGTAATGCATGCCAATCAAATCTCCACTGACATATCATATCGTATTTTTGTTGCGCTTTATTTTACCAAAAGTATATAACGTCCGTTCCGTCGAGCTTTGCTTCATTCATTTCTTAAACCCAGCTCTATAGTCTACTTGGTACGTGTGATCTCTGCATAGCTTCAGAATTGTTGTTCATACCAGTTGAAGATCTCACAAATTTTTCATCCAGTTTTCATCGAAAAGTAAGTAAATATTTTATATTGTGAATAAACTCCCGCCGTAGCTACCCATAGAAATAAGGGCTTAAAGAGAATACACAGTACTGGTTTATTACTTGCAGAACAACATCTTTTTTATATCAACTGCTTTCAAACCTTTTGTGAACAGATGGTATTCTAAAAATGTCACTATAATACAGGAGAGATTAGTTGAAAACAACAGAACACTTCGTTTTTTCCATATCTGTTACACAAATCCCCACTGCTGACAAAGTATTAACACAGAAATCAATATGTGGGACTATGTTAATTGTTGCCATACACACTGCAGCAACGGAGCTTACTCCGACGGGTACTCAAATTGCCAATTCCTCAACTGTTTATTGCATATGAAGTGAATTAGTCCCACATTATGATGCAAATGTAATTTACTGTCAGCTGGAAAATATGGAAATGTAAAATTTTGATGAATGATTTTTCATCATCAACCAGTACTGTGTGTTCTCTTTAATGTACACTCTGTCTAGAAAAAAATGGTCCAAGTGAAATTATTATTTTTTGTTATATGAAAATCATACACAACCTTGTTTGTTGAGTATTGTGTAAAATAACATACATTCCAATACAATTAATTTTATTTCATTTGGTTGTGTCAGTCGTGAGATATATATATATATATATATTGGTAATGATGCAAAATCGCGTGTGCCCCAGTATACTGTTCTATACATATATATACATGCAGGTTCTGCATGTTAACCCACTGCGAGTGTAAAAAAAAGTTATTGCTTAATCGTTCAATTTAGCTGAATGAACAGATTGTTCATGTTGCGCATTTCTGATTTGCTATTGTTTATAGTACAAAGGGGAACGTAACTTTGACAAAAAGCCTATTAAATAATGAGATTTCAAATCTTCATGATGTCAGTGTAAATGCATTCTGGTAAACAGAAGACATGAATATGTGCAATATCATTTCAATGGCGAGTAAAGCTTATTATTTTGGAGTTTAATTTTTATTTAATAGAGAATCATTAATAACCATATTAAAAACAAAATGCATTTGTTATTTGTTTTATTGTTATTTTTTGTAATTCGGTTTTATGAATTCCTGTTCAGCAACGATACCACCAATTCAGTTGTTATTATGACCAATACACAAAAGTGGGACAACGTGATTTTGCGTGACTGCACAAAAGAACTCATAACTTTTGACTTATAAAAGTAGATTAAATGGGAGTTAGTTTATCAGAAAGAAAATTTATTCTGTTTTAATGATACCAAACACACTACCCTTTTGAGAAAATTACATACCTTAAATATTTTTCTCCCGATTGGAACCATTTTTTTGAAACACTGTATATTTAGTGGAGTGGGCTGCCTTGGCGTGGTCGGACCACGTTTTGATTTAGATTTAAAATAACTTAATTCGCATCGACAATTAAGCATACACCGAACCCATTTACAGCTGAATTATCTGTGTCTTCTCCTCAATTGTTTATTGTACATGTCATCTCCATGAATCATCTTCAGCCCCTCCCTTTTTCGTTTGATCAACACTGTCAAAATTAATCATTCGAAACTGGAATTATTTTCATACGGCCCATCCATACTCGTATCACAATTAAAAAGGTTAACATTACTCTACTTTGGTTGTCCGTCTTTTCAAGTCTAGCTTACATCGGCGACCCTCTGCATCATTAATAGGCCTAGACTTTTTATGTACATTGAGTGTAAGATTATTACCCGATTAATATGTGTATGATTCATTACTTTTTACGTAATTTGCGTTGTATTACTTCAATTCTAAATCACATCAAGTAAATCGAATCTGCGAATATTATGTATATGCAATGAATGTATGTTGTATCATCTCAATTATCATTCGGACGCGTTAATGGAAGTTTGTAAATGTGCTGTGGAAATTATAATACTGGTATTTATGTGAATTAGTTACATAAAAATTGAATACGCAGAAAATAAAATCTGTTCAAACATATAGTTAGACAGTTTATGATCTCACTGTACACTAAGTACAGATAAATATCGACTCGTAAATTAATATCTTGTGGACAAAAATTATATAACACAGTTATCTATGGGGCACTTGAAATGGTCACTCGTTCATCTTCACAGTTTGAAAACACTTAATTATTTTTTATGGTTCTTTATCAGAGACGCAATAGCATGACGGGTTATGAAGCTCAGATTTATATAAAAAGATAAAATTCTGAAACTCATGAATCATGTAAATTTATGTGTGTGTGTGTGTGTGTGTGTGTGTGTGTGTGTGTGTGTGTGTGTGTGTGTGTGTGTGTGTGTGTGTGTGTGTGTGTGTGTGTGTGTGTGTGTGTGTGTGTGTGTGTGTGTGTGTGTGTGTGTGTGTGTGTGTGTGTGTGTGTGTGTGTGTGTGTGTGTGTGTGCGTGTGTGTGTGTGTGCGTGTGTGTATGTTTGTGTGTGCGTGATTCTGTGCGTTTATTTATTCCTTTTTCGTTGCATTTCGTTTTTAGCTTACACACATAAAAACAGAAGAGGTAGGCCTATCTCAGAAAATTTAATACAAATTAAAACTTTGAAACAGGTGTGTTTGGTACCTGTCAACTTCAAGACCACTACAGTATATAATACACAAATATGTACGGTCATGAAAGGCTCTACTTTGAATCTATGGGCCCTAGGTGGCTGTAATAGTACCATTTCGCCGAGTGGCGGAACTAAAACCGTCGTTTTTGGCACATTTTTTGTCATTGTAACAAATCTGCAAACTGTATATACTATTGAAACGAGATTTATGACAACCAAAGGTTTCTCTTTAAGGTTAGATCAAAATATGTGACCGACTTCAATGTTATGACGCGTAGAATTGATTCTAAAGAATTAATTTTTGGTTAAAAAAAATCTCGTGGGAATTCCTCGTTTTTCCCAATTTTTCTGACTTTGCCGCTTCATAAAATGACAGTGTGCCATGTATAAATAAATTGAAGATGAGTATGTGTAGCGGGAAATTTGAGGATTCTAAAAAAATGTTAAAAAAAAAAAAAAACTCAAATTTTATTGGCTAGGAGAAGGCCCGCGAAATTGGCAAAAACCAATCACACACATCATTTTCTCTCGTATGCTGACTTTCCCAGCTGGCTAGAAATCAACGCAGTCTTTATTATTATTATTATTATGCGTTCGAGTGTGAATGTTAACAATAGACTGGTCCTACACAAGCACGGTGTGAGAACACAGGGAGGTGGGACTTTGATATAACCTCGTATTTCTCTGTCCAAAAGAGGAGCGTTTTTTTGTGCTAAACACATTGATATGAACCAATCAATGAACAAGAATATATGAATGCAGTTTATAATACATAATATGAATGATATATGTCAAGAGAAAGCTAAAGACTTCTTTTTAATTATATACCTGTAACATTCACGAAATTTCAAGACAGGAAAATGTGTATTTCTCAAGTATTTGACCTTTGAACTTCGTTGTTTTTCTTAAATCGCTCTGTTTGATCATCGCGCTTTATCATTTTTTCACAGAATGGCGTCCAAACTACGCGTCTTGTTGGTGAATTGTGCTCTTGCTTGTACTGTGCTTAATGCACTTACTTCAAAGACTGACGCAAAGTTGACTCGTGAGTAGAAGCACATTAGTTTACACTCCAGAGTCCAGACCTCTTTTATTTTTTTTCCGATACATAGACTTACGTCATTGATTTATCTAAATTAAGATGTATATTTCAGGTAAGCCAATGTCATTGTCTGAGGAAATATCCTTAAAAACCTTACATAAATGCTAGTGCACAAAGCCTGCTGACAAAGAACTCATTTGCATATCAATTAAAACCTCACAGAACAGGTCACACCCTCACAGCATGACACCCTGATGTCTGTCTTGAAACTCTCTTGTAGGGAGTGAGCGTTGGTCAAAGTGTACATGCAATTCAATGGGATGTCACGCCGTAACCGTCACGCCGTAACCAAAATGGTTACGGCGTGACACAATTTAAATGGCGGTAATTCTCAAACAAAATCAATTCAAATTTAAAAAGTGCATGTAATTGATAGGTATAGATGCTCTTGATTTGCAAATAAATTATTGTTGCATTTGATCCAATTATTTTAAAAATATTTTAAAAATATAAAATTTTTGTGGTTACGGCGTGACATTTTGAGGTGAATTCACGTTTGTGCTCACTGATGTGGAACGAAGATGGCAAAGCAAAAAAATGATGTGAAAAGTATTTTTTTCATGTATCATGCTTTCATAACAAAGTAAAATCGAAGTATATTTTCACTTTCCAGGTGCATTTCTTACACATGAAATTTAACTCAAAAAGTGCAAATTTGGCAATTTTAAATGAAATTGAATAAAAATACCATTTTTAACCCTAAAATGCTGTAAAAAGCACAAACCATTAACAGATATAGAAAATTTAGACTTTCAGCTTTCATTTGATACCAAATTTGTCATGATACAATCAATTTGAAATTTGGGGGGTCATGTCCTGGTTTGCTTGGAACTGCCCATTAGACAATTTTGGAACTAACGGAAGCAATTTTTTGGATTCCATGACATGACTAGAGTAAAAACCATTCCTGAAATACTTAGATTGTAATTGTTTCATCCGGGGTGAGAAAATACTAGTATTTATCCCAGATTTACCATTTACGGAAAATGGCAACTTCTATAAATTTCTCTAAAATAATTCCATAATTATGAGCATGAGTGTATATCTACATGCAAGCGGCATGCCAGCACTTTGCGTGATCATGGCTCTGTAAATATTGAATTGGCGTTCGATTTCGAATTTTTGTGGGGTGTTTGGTGCTCAAAGCTAATTCAAAGGTCATAAGAAAATAAAATTTTCAGTTTATAATGTAGTTTTTCATGTTTGTAAGAATAAATTGAAATCAATCCTGTCAAGTTGCCAAAACGCTGACACACTCATAACGAGCGCCGACTGAGAATTTTGAGCCAATGAACCTCATAGACCTAGTTATATGAGTAAAATAATTTTCCCTAGACTGCTTGCTCGCAGAATGAGCAATTAGTGCTATAAAAGCATAATCATTTTATACCTTCATGTGCAAACAAAATCTAACTTAACAATAATGCACAAATAAAATCAAACCAACTCGACGCAGAAAATATGCATTTTGCTGAATTATCTAGTGGAACGTACATGTCTGCATCATGGAAAATTTGATCCTTTTATCTGTCGTCCGCTTCTTACTAATACGCAACCCTGTCACATGTCTCAGCCGAAATCCTGGCTACGGGTTTGAAATCGGTTGCACAGAGATAATTCATCATCACATTATGCAGAGACCAGAGGACAATCAGGAAAAACAAATTCGATCGAAATCTGACGCAATTGTACAGAAAAATGCAGAATTGCCTGCCTCCAACAACGTCATATATTTTTATGCAAATGTTTTTTTTTTCTGACACTATTATGATTCAATGGCTGTCAGAGGGGTCATGGTGTAAAAATGTGATGCTATTGTATTCAGGTATACATAGCAATATCAAATAATGTGAAGGCACATGACTGTGTTTGATTGTTTAGCTCAAGAGTTACAGAATTATGGTGTCACATGAAGAATGTAAATTAGCATGATTTGGATAATTTTTTTTTAGAGGGGGTGAGTAAGGTGTAGAGAATGTTTTGGAAAATTGTTTGAATATATATGATGCATATTTTTGCAAAATATTTAGTGATTTACATACCAATAGATATCAAGAGAAGTCAACGTGCATTTGGATGTCAGGGGACCTTTAATAATTGCAAATAAAATCACGATACATGTAGAAAGGAGTCAGCATTTCGAGATCTTTGTACAAGGCAGTCAGTTGGTTAATGCGCCAATAACGACCCATTTTTATAACAAGAAGATTTAGCGCTATTTGGAATTCAGCTCTTTATAGCCTATGTTGGAAGGCATACCATCTGTTTGCATCTGTATATCCTTTTGTCAAACTTTAAGAAACTTGAAAATGAACAGTATAAACTTACCGCAATATGCATAGTAACCCTCTTCGCCTTCACGTTTGTTGGTCCGACAGAAGCAGTGGAGCCCCTCACTATTCGTGCAGTCTGATTTGAGATAAAGTCACAAACATGCAATAAGACATATATGTAGACAGTTGATTTGTAATTAACGTAGGACAAAACAACGACTTAAATCTACATGTAATTCTAAATTTCTGAACTCTTATTTTGTATTTCTGTTTTTATTGTTTTGTTTAATTATGGATTCCCAAGAGTAAATTCAGCATCCGCGTATCGTGAGTATAGTGTGAATTGTATAATGTAGGAAACAACTAAATAAATGTTTGAATAAATAGTGGTATGATTTTACTAACGAATTGCTCATTATTTAAAGAGAAACCTTTGATTATCATAAATCTCGTTTCAATAGTGTATAAAGCGTGTAGATTTCTAACAAATGGCAAAAAATGTGCCCAAAACGACAGTTTTAGTTCCAGTTTACCATTGTGTTGCAAAACTCTAGACCATGAAGAAAGTAAAAGATCGCTTAGAAATTGATATGCAGTGTAACACCATGTGGATTTGGTTAATTTCACAATGTAACACTGTGGATTTGGTTCATTTTCACAGTGTAACACTATGTGGATTTGGTTCATTTTACAGTTTAACACTAGGTGGATTTGGTTTATTTTCACATTCTAACACTATGTGGATTTGGTTCATTTCACAGTGTAACACTAGGTGGATTTGGGTCATTTTCACCATGTAACACTATGTGGATTTGGTTCATTTCACCTTGTGACACTATGTGGATCTGGTTCATTTTCACAGTGTAACACTATGTGGATTTGATTCATTTCACAGTGTAACACTAGGTGGATTTTGTTTATTTTCACAGTGTAACATTATGTGGATTTGGTTCATTTTCACCGTGTAACACTATGTGGATTTGGTTCAGTTTCACTGTGTGACATAGCCTCTTGATGGCGGCCCTGGCACTATTGGAGTTCGAGCCAGAAAAGCAGAGATCTGAATGTGATACAAATAAAATCGCAAGTTTGGGTCGAGAAGAAGTGCATCACACGTCGAACGATTGTCGGACTGGTTCTTCAACAATACAACTCACGTACAAACAATAAACTGTGATTAGCAGCGATATTTAAGTTCGACTGAAGATAATTTTGAAGAATTGTGAGTGTGAAGTCATAGTCCTTTCTGAAATTCTAATACGCTGAACCTACCCAGACGCAATCGTAAAGGTAGCGTTACACTGTCCCGAAATTGACACAAGATGGCCACACGAATATGCAATTTTCAATTTCGCGCTAAGCTGACCCGAACTGGAACAACAACAAAAAATCAACAATTAAAACAAGTACGATGCCTACACGATGGCTTAAGATGCTCTCACGAATGACGCGATGCTTATACGATCAGAATCAAATTTGAAAATGTTTTAGCCCGGGGGGGTCGCTCTATACACGGCCTGTCTCCCACCCGTGTCCAACAACCTCAGAAATGCACAATAAACGGCGTAACCTACATAACCAATTTTACAACCCTAAATGGCGTAAATGGCGTAACACATCAGAAAAGCTACCATAAGTGGCGTAACTCCCTGGAAATCCACTTATTCTGATAACCTAAGTGGCGTGAACAGGGAATCCACTAATTTGATACCCTAAGTGGCGTAAACAGTGAAATCAACTAATTTTATACCCCACCCAAGTGTCCTTTTCATCTAAAACATTATTGTACATTGCGCAACCCGAAGATGTTCACTTAACAATTCATAAATTATTCTCCTTATTATCAAACGTTCATTTTGGAGATGTTATTAGATCCACAAAAAATTTGCACCCCTAAATGGCATAATCTACTTAACCAAATTAGTAATAAGTCGCAAGTCAAAATAGGGTTATACCCACCACAAATTGCAAAAGACTTGATTTTACTGCAATGCATTTCAGTAAGGTCCACTGAATACCATACTAAAAGTCTCCAAAAATCGTAGCATGGGAAAGTGATCTAATTTGCATAATATGTAAATTAGCTTTCAATGTACAAGGACATGAAGGAAATTAACATTTTCACCAAATTTTGCAGCTTAGTGGAAGATTAAAAGAAAGTAACTGTCAGAACAGATGTTCTTATAGTCAGGGAACATGATAAGCATATTTCTAAATAAACATTTATAATTTAACCAGCATAATTAGCATAATAAGCTAATTAGCATATTAAAATATGTAAAATGTCGTTAATTAATTTGAATCCAGAAAGCCAGAAAAACATGAAAAATACAATTTTCCAGGGTTTTCTATGGCGAGGAATCCATTCATGACGCCAGTTTTTATTTTTGAGTAACGCAAGTTTCTTAAAGAGCATAGTTAGCAAATCTTTATTAGCCTTATTAGCATATACAGCTAATTGGCATACTATGTAATATGTTGCTAAACTTCATACCGGAAGCCCGAACACAAGGATATACACGACTTTTTGATGGTTTATTAGGATAATGAATCCCTTCATGAATCCATTCATGACGCAAGATTTTATTTTTGAGTTTCTTAAAGAAAATAAAGAGCATGATTAGCATAATGAGCTAATTTGCATGTACACAATAAATCTGTAGATGGTTAAAAAAAAACACATGTAAATGGCCTGGAAAGGTTTCTATGTACAAGCTTTTTTTGTTGATTCGTGTTTAAGAAGTGTATTGCAGTATACTTAACATAGTTTCCACCTTTGCAACCTTGATTAATTATCGTCATTACACTTAAGAGCATAATCAGCTAATTAGCATAACATGAAAGATATTGCCATAAGCTTAATACCGGAAGCCCGAAAACAGGAGAACAAATTTTCCAAGGGTTTTCTAGACGAGGACTCATTTATGACGCTGTTTTTTATTTTTGAGTAATGCAGGTCTCTTAAATAGCATAATTAGCATAATGAGCTAATTTGCATATATAACAATAATTCAGTAGGTGGTATACATAAACCATGTACATGACCTGGAAATGTTGCTAAGTGCAAGGTTATTTTGTCGATTCGTGTTTAAAATGGGTATTTGGAGTAAATTCAGTTTGGTTGACACTTGGGCAAACTTGTATAATTATCTTTATTCGCCTAATTAGCAAATGAGCTAAATTGCATACATATAATAAGTCAGTAGCTGGTAACATAAACCATGTAACATGACCTGGAAAAGTGTTAAGTACACGTTTTATTTTGTGATTCGTGTTTAAAATGGGTATTTTGAGTATTCAGTTTGGTTGACACTTTGGCAAACTTGTATAATTATCTTTATTAGCCTAATTAGCGATAATCAGCCAATTAGCATACTTTGTAATATGTGCTAACAGAATACCGGGACCCGAAACAAGGATAACAAAACTTTTCGATGGTTTTATAGCATGATGAAGCCATTCACGTCGCAGTTTTTATTTTTTGAGTGAATCTATGCAAGTTTCTTATTGAGTATAATTTGCATAATAAGCTAATTTTCATACACACAATAATTCTGTAAATAGTAACGTAAACCATGCAGGTCCTAGAAACACAGTAATAGGCAATTTTTTATCGTCGATTCGTTTTTTAAGATTGGGTATTTGGAGTAAATAGATTTGTTGCCACCTTGGCAAACTTGCTAAATTATCTTAATTAGCCTAATTACCATGATCAGCTAATTAGCATAATATGTAATATGTTGCTAAACTTAATGCAGAAATCCTGAAAATAAGGATAACACAACTTTTAAGGTTTTTCTAGAGGGGAATCCATTTATGACGCCAGTTTTTATTTTTCAATTATCTAATTAGTATACAGTTAAAATAATTCTGTAGATGGTAACATCAACCATGTACATGTTTTGGAAAAGTTGTTAAGTACAATTTCTTTTTGCAAATTCATGTTGAAGATGGGTATTTGGAGTAAATATAGTTTGGTTGCTACCTTAGCAAACTAGTTCAATTATTTCAATTAGCTTATGCTGCAGAAAGCAGCAACACAAAGGATAACCCCAACGTTTCAAGAGATTTCTATGATGAAGACACCAGTCTTTATTTTTTTTCAAAATCCAGTTGTCTTACATAGCATAATGAAAAAAAAATAGTTAATTAGCGTATATGTACGTTAGTAGATAGTAAATATGTCATGTACATGGCCGGGAAAAGTTGTTCAAGGAGTACAAGGGGTTTTGACTCGTGTTTGATGGGTTAACTAATTACCACCCTGCAACCTTTTGCTATTATATTTGTTAGCAATAATTAACATGACCGCTAATTAGCATAATACATTTTTTACAATTATTTTAATTACCTTGGTTAGCATAATGAGCTAATTAGCATAATAGGTAATATGCAGAAAAGCTTAATGCAGAAGCTGAACAAAAGGATAACACTAATTTCCAAGAATTACCTATGGCAAGGAATCCATTCATTACACCAGTTTTTATTTTCCAGATAATGCAAGCGTCTTAAATATCAAGTCATGCAATTGTGTTAAAGAATACAATTATCATAATGAATTATTTAGCATAAATTGTAATATAATCTAGTAGCTGATATAACCACTTGCATGAACTTTGAAAGTGTTCATTACAACGATTTTGTTTGATTTGTGTTCTAGATGGCTACCTTTATTGCCATTTTGGCAACCTCAGGAAATTTGATGGCATTATTAAATTTGAGGCTCATATTAAAAATATTACGTTAATTAGCTGATTATACTAATTAGGCTAATAAAGATAATAAACCAAGGTTGCCAAGGTGGCAACCATGGTACTGCAATACCCATCTAGAGCACAAATCATCCAAAAAAATTGTACTGAACATGTTTTGCAGGTCACATAAATGGTATATGGTACGATCTACGAAACTGTAGTACATATGCAATTAGCACATTATGCTAATTATGATATTGTGAGAAACTTACATTATTGGTAAATATAAATTGGTGTCATAAATGGAGTTTTCATCATAGAAAACCCTTGAAAAATTGTGCTATCCTTGTTTTCATGTTCCAGTATTAAGCTTGGTAACATATTACATATTATACTAATCATGTGATTATGCTTATCAGGCTAATAACGATAATCAATCACGTTTGCCAAAGTAGTAACCAAACTGAATTTACTACAAATACTCATTTTAAACACGAATCAACAACAACTTGCACCTTTTGTACAACTTTTCCAGGTTACATACATGATTTAGCTTACCATCTACTAAATTATTGTATTTACACAAATTACCTCATTATGATAATTATGCTATTCAAGACAAATTCATTACTTATAAATAGATACTGGTGTCAACAAATGGTTTCTCGTCCTACAGAACCTTCAAAAGTTGCGTTATCCTTTTTAGGGTTACTGCAATAAGCTTAGTGACATATTACATATTATGCTAATTAGCTGATTATGCTAATAAGTTAAGAAAGATAATTAACCAGTTGCCAAGGAGGCAACCACACTAAATTTATTACAACACTCCATTTTAA
>JZLH01S0061044.1:0-11083 GCA_001188425.1 Eucidaris tribuloides | reverse complement strand
AAAAGCAATTCAAACATTCAAAAATTCACATCTTATAATATTTTAAATCTTCCTTCTCTGACGAAAATGTTGAACAAACATTTTGGGCGTGTGCAAAGGTGCAATATTACAATGTTAGATATTAAAATCTGTTAGTTCTTAATACGTAGTCTACCAGAGCCTGTTGGTGAATAACATCTGTGGACTTCAGTAAACTTGTCATATTCTGTTCGTTCACGCCTGTTTCACTGGGGTTAGCGCGGTTAGTCTCGTTCCAGGCGCTAGTGGGGCGCTGAGGCCTTGATCAAAGGCTAGGTAGTATACTGGGCCCTCTTCTTTTTCTAGTCTTTGTTAACGACCTAGTTCCTGTATCTAATGTCTTTTCAATGATTTTATATGCTGATGACACAAATATATTTCTCGCTGAGGAAGATCTTGACAGTCTTATATCTAAAGCAAAAAACAGTGATCGAATTGGTTTAGAGCTAATAAATTAAAACTTAATATATCGAAGACAAAATTTATGCTTTATAATGTAAAGGATGCAGTTGCTCCCAATATTATCGAATTAAAACTTAATAATGAACGTATTTGTCAGGTTGACAGTTTGAATTTTCTTCGTCTTATCATTGATCAAAAATTACCGTGGGCCAAGCACATACAGTACATATCACGATAAATTGGTATGTATATTGGTATTATGTACAAGTTACGTCCTATATTGCTACTGCATGCTTGACATAAATTTTATATTACATTGATACTACCCCATTACACTTATTGTAATTTAATTTGGGGGCGGGCAACTGCTTCCCATCTCAGAAGACTAGTGGTACTGCAATAACAAGCCATCCGACTTTGTATCGGATCCCACTTTCGTGCACACACTGATGAATTATTCAATCGCCTTGGCGTCTTACCTCTACTGAAACTAATCACCTTGACTGGACTTTTTATGTACAAATATAACCACAATATACTCCCTCCAGCTTTTGCAACATACTTTAAGACCCACTCTGAAATTCATTCAAAACACACATACAAACCTTTATTCACCATCTTTTCCAACAGCCCGCGCTCCTCAAAATCAATCCATAAAAAATCATGGCACTAAAATCGGGAACTTTGGAATCCCAGTGCAATTAAAAACTTTGGCTTACCAAAACTTTAAAAACACTTTCCGTCTGTATCTTGCCCGGCAATAATCTTAAATTCGTATCCTTGTAGGCCCTATATTATTTCAGTACTGCTAGTTTTTATGTTCAGTTTTAAAATCTACCACGTGTTCTTGTAATAATGTTTTGTTTTTGTCTCTTGCTTTGTTTTTTTTGTTTTGTTTTTGTTGCCTCGTTGTTGTTGTCGTTGTTTTATTTCCGTATAATAAAAATCAAATACAATACATACAGAAAACAAAATATAGATGAAATACGGCTGGTAGCCCATTTCAGCTGCCACTATAATTGTGGCTGCTGGTCTTCCATGGGGCCAGTTTATAAAATGTGCAAAATATAATAATTTGTTTTTATATAAGTAAACAATATGGAATATTATGTTTAACATTTCTAATATAGTTTTATATGAATTTGTTAATTTTATACTTGTTTAAGGGTACACGCAATTTAATCGAGCTTCTGGCTTTTTATGACGTGTTCCTGATACACTTTTATATTTTTATACTATATTTTTATGTGCAAGTTTCTGAATAAATATGAATTGAGTTGAATTGAATTGAACTGAATTTGAACGGGCCTTGTGCACGAGAACTAGCAAGACGGCAAGATGAATATTTACGTCACTTTTTAAGAAAAGATGTAAACAACAGCTGTTAATCTATGATTATTTTCTCCCTTTTAACTGTGTTCTGAAATAGAACATTGTAACTTGCCTGCCCCCTTTATTCTGTGATGTCTCATGTCAGTTTTGTGATTTCTGTGCTGATATTTTATTTGTCAACTATCTTAAATGTAGTTTTCCTCTGGGGATCAACCTTGGAGAGGCTTGTAACTAGCCTATACGTTGATTCCCTCCACTCTCTTTAATATGTTTTGTAGTCTTACCATTGTCTGTATTGTTCTTTTGTTTTGTAATAATTGATTGTGTGATGTAATTTTTTGTATTGTATTGTATCTTTTTTATCAGATTGTGGAAATAAACTGAATTTGAATTTGAATTTGAATTTATAAGGGTGTTTTCGTGGTGAACTTACTTTGAGGTTATACCAAGTTATTATAACACAGACTTAAACTTGTTCATCACCACAGAATTTGGATGTGCAATTCATGAAATATTAGTTTTCAAGCTTTAATCAAATCCACATATGGGTCTCCTTCTTAAGAAGGTAACTCTGCTAAAATCTATAATGTCACAACAAAACAACTCTCCACTAACTTTGGTCGCAGATTTTAATGTTCACTTTTTCTGAAAATAACAAACCAAAACCACATACTCACGTAACATTTTTAAAGGGCTAAGATAAATCTGCATTACTTTCGGAAAGAATTTGGTCAATAGTTTATTCGATAGCCGTTCCCCTCTTCAAATGAGTCCAGTCAAAGAATGGCAAATCATATCCTTGAACGAGTTTACCAAACTTGCTCTCGCTTTCTTCAGGTTTCCGGGGTAATCAAAATCTGTATTTCCGCCGGGAACAGGGTGTGCCATGTATCACTTCTGTGAGAATTCAGAATATTAGAGGCAATGTCTTTAACTATGAAGATGTTTCCATGCAAAACCGAAAGTTATGATTAGTTTTATTTTATTCATATTTGTGCAGGAGCTGCCATTCAAGACAGTGCAACATATAACAACTACTGCAGACGGACAACCTACAGTAGACGGTGCTGTATTCATCACTGTCATTGGTCAACTCAAAGTAAGTCAAGTTTCGTCAGGTCGCGTGGTGCAGGCCGTAGGCTGGTTTCAGCATGGGGAGGTGCCCCGTAGGCCACTGTCATTATAAGGCCTAAAAAAAAATTGTTATGTTGCCCTCCAGTGTGAAATTTTAGAAATTGGGTCGGTCGGTCGATTTTTATTTATTTTATTTATTTATTTTTTACCACAGCGAAACCCGGATGCAACCAATACACGTGTACGTAGTGTATTGTGCAAGTATATGTAGGATGAAACTGTGCAAGAGTAGACTTCCCTTATATTTTTTATTGGACTTTTAAATGGGCAAAATGCATATAAAAGTGCTGTTTTAAGTCATTGAATAGGAATTTTGGTATATTCTTCGCTCAAATCTGACATTTTCTCCCCAAAATGGTGAGTTTGTATATTTTGGGTCTGCTGAAAAAAAAATCGCGACCCTCATTTATCGCATTTTACGGTCGGTCGCTGGAGGGCAATATAACAATTTTTTGTAGGCCTAATGTGTACACCATGCGCGTGAAAAAATTAACACGCGTAAAAAGGGTTGTGTTTTACGGTCGGGCGATGTACGCGAGGACAGTGAAAACGGTATCAAATCGCCAAAATCAGGAAAAAGGGTATACTTTTAACAGAAGGTAGACTATAAAAGAGTATCTTTTTAGAGTCTTGTTTAGATTATGCTGAGATTTGAGTACTTGTTAAGGGTTATTCTGTGATCGACATTTTGAAAGTCCATACACGCGCATGGTGTACACCTTGTAATGAAAGTGGAGGTTCATATGTTGGGGAGTTGGAAAGTTGTGGGCGACTGTAGACACAAAATATACAGTTATCATTATAATTATTTGTTTTCTTTTTGCTCTGTCGATCGGGTGAGAAAGACCGTAAAAGTGCTTGATACTGCCAAGTCATAAGTTCGAAACTGGTTTAATTGTCAAGCGATCTACTGATAAATCATTCTGTACCACAAAGTGTAAATTCTTGTATTCCTTCAGATCTCCATAAATAGTAATTAATGCAATGAAGAGCTGATCTAATTTGTATTGTAGCATTTAAGTCTAAGGGCGTGTTCACAGTAGAGCTAAGTTTGCCCCACGTCCCGGCTTGAACCCGGTCGATCCGGATCGAACGTCAATTGTGAACAGAATTAGAAAAATAGGCTGTAAAAAACGATCCGGATCGAAAATTTTACTCCTGTGAAACTGCAGGGCTCGATCCGAATCGACCCGCATCGACCCCTAGCATGCCTAGTGTGAACAGAAATTGCCTTTTCGATCCGGATTGATCCATATTACCGGAAGTTGTAACCCACTGGCTACGATTTTTCGACACTGATAGCCTACATCGAAGATATCAGCGCCGCGCTTAGTCATCAACATTTGGTATTGGCTTATACGAATTGCATTGCCCGTGGTATTCCGTCCAACTTTCTTCAGCTTCTGGCATGGTATCGCTGATGTTTTGACGATATTTCATGAGCAACAGTTGTGGCGTATTTACATCGATACCCGCCATGATTCGAGCTACGTCACAGGTCATTGATACGAAAACGTTGACTTTCAGGTCAGATATGCCCACTTTGCCGATGTGGATTGATGCGAGTAGAATGTTCGTTGCGACTAGTGTGAACGGAAATATATGAACCCGGATCGACCCGGATCGATCCGGATTGAACCCACATTGACCAACGTCTTGGCTTCTGTGAACACGCCCTAAGGAGGAGGAGATATTTGATCTGAAGCTTTTACAATGTAAACGTTAAAACCCAAGTATAGTTTTGGTCGATAAGATTTTTCTTCAGTGTTTCACAATAATTATTCTGTTGTCAACCCACACACCAGAAAACAACCTCAAACCTACTTAAAATTGTTCAGAGTGACAAATCGTGATGTGTAAATTATCGGATAGCAGGTAGAGCTGTGTACATTACCAATGGGAAATGTTGACCCCCAACATATTGAATTTTGACTAATTTCTAAAAAAAGGGAGGAGTTTCAGAACTTGCAATTTTCAGTGCATTGATAGATCATGTAAATCTATCTGAAAAGATAATAACAATAATTAGATTTTTTTTTAGCATTTACCAAAATTATACTTGGGCGTTAAATGGTGTACTGCTTAATTCGTGAAATATTTAAAGACAAAATTGATCACGACTTCCAATCGTAAGTTTTCCTTTAAAGTGATTACATAGTTAAACCACCGTTTACAATTCTGTACTATATGCACTGATCAAGTATTGTTTAAAAGTTTAAACAACTGCTTGAAGTTTGAAACATCAGTGTTCAATTTTAGATATATATTGTACAAAAAATGAACATAGCTGTTAAAATCTTTAAAAACACTTGTTTAAACTTTCTAACAATATCGGTTTATTTCATGTAGTAAACTAGGTTGTATGAAATTTGTTCACAGTTGTTGAATTTTGATTGTACTATTTAGTACTTATCGGCCCTATGAACGATGTAACTAGAAAATTTACTTTTTAGGTAAATGCACTTCTTGTGTAATCTAATATTTCCATCAAATATGTCCCATCGTGCCTCGTTTTGGAGATAATTTACGCTATCTAAGTACTTTTTCTCATTTTTTGTTCAGATGTGATGGTAAAATGGTATGTATTCATTCTCATTGTCATGTAGAAAATGGTTTATCTTGAGAAACATTGTTCTAGGAAATATACCTTTAATGTTCAAATATTTCAGATTTTTTTCGAGACAGATATTGTCTATAGAAAATATGGAATTGGTTTAAACTGATAGCTTATTAATTTTGTGCATGTTTGGTGATTTACCTAATATAATAAGAATATATGAGCAGATAGACCGTTTTCAATATTATGAAGATCAAAATTCACGATACTTGTGTGATGGTAAAACAGCCTATCTACACAAAAATGGTTATGAATTAAAAACAAAAGAACCATGTATGCACAAAAATGGTAAATTGCCAGTTTTTATTTTCCATTTTTATACTTTTTATTAGTGTTACAAAATGTATCACTGTCAATAAAATTTTTCAAACATTTGAACTTTAATTTTATTTTGTCTAAAAACAGCTATTTTAAAGATCGTTTTACCATCCTACGGCTATGTTTGCAAACATTCCAATCTGCATGGAATTTCTCCTGGAGAGTACTTGAAAGTTTTAGCTCTCGATGCCTTCCGGTCATAAAGTGAGAATAAACAGACACCTTGAAAGAGAAACGAATATTTTTTAAATTATAGCATTGCTTTTAATTAAATAATTTTAAAGTTTCCCATTAAATGAGCTTATTTCATTTCGAGACCCCAACGACTTTATGCAAATAGATGCGACTATTGCAAAATTCTTCCTTGCATTATATTGTCTTGTGTTTGCTACGTCATGACAGTTCTATTGATTTTCTTTTGTTTTTTTTTACCCCATGTCCAGACGGATAATGACAACCCTCACGGTTTTACTGAGTCCTTTCTTCTAAAACGCAACCAGTCTGGCTCGTTTGTAGTTTTAAACGACATCTTCCGACTGCAGCTCCATAATCTCTGAAACCTGTCGTCTTGTCGAGCGTTGTCGGTTTTAAACACGTAGGCTAACATTGTATAGCTTCATTAAAAAAAGGTCAAACTGTGATATCTGAGCTAGATAGTAGTGCTTAAATAGACAAATAAACACCCCAGAATACAACAGTTTAGAAATGCATGCGGTCATTGGCGAGATATGCATGAACGAACGTCACCCTTGAATTTCCATTGCGGTGGAGTATAAAATAGCCTAGATCTACACACAGTAGGTCTAGGGGAGAAAATGGACATGGTGAATCCGGTCAACCTGAGTACTCGTAGATTCTTGCATTTTTTAACGCACCAAATCATTTTGAAATACATTTTCAGGGCTTAATTTTCAGACCTTATCAAACACTTGAAGCATGGACGATTATGTAGCTCACATTTCGTTTAAACTGTGGTCATTGTTAGCCTTTTGGTTTTAATTTATTAATATACTAACAGTTTGGGTGTGGTTTTAAAGGCGTAGTGCGTCCACTACATTCATATATACCGCAACAACTTGAGAACCGCTGAAAGGATTCAATGAAACGTAGTCAAATAAGCACAACACTTAAATTTAGCATAAAATACTATTAAACATACAGAATTTTCAATTTGTATTGCAACTGGACGCGCGGAGTGCACCGAAAATGTGTGATTTTTATCACTTTTGTCACCCCCTTGGCAAAAAGCTAGATCCGCCCCTGCCCCCTCCCCCCACTTCTGCCCAAACTTATGCGAGGGAGCGGAGCGACTGAGCTTTAGGAAATTTATGTAATTGTAACCCTATAAAACCCATTTTTCTAACGCACTTTACCATGTGGACTGGGATGGGACGGCGCATAATTCCTGTAAGGTTCATAATTTTCCTTCCTGTTTTTTTCATCTTCTTTCTTTTTTTTTGCATTTTTTTGCCCCCCTTTAAAGTGGCGCCCGGGGCCCGTGCTCCCTCTGCCCCTCCCTTACGCCACTGATTCCACATCTGAAACCATGTAACTATAGACTCTTTAGAATAATATTTAATGTTCTATCGCGAATGAAAATTTATATTAATTCTCTTTTACTACAACACTGATGTATACAATGTCAAACTATAAGCCAAGAGGTATGCAAATCTATGTATCATGCATGGAGGGAGATTGCCTGTAGGAACACGGCTTGCCCACATTTAAGGAAAAGTTATTTTTTATAAGAAATGAATACATGTTATTCTTTCTTCTATATATTGTAAAGTCTTAAAAATGCAATTAAAATGTCTTTCCAACACCCTACCACGCGTTACGAGTGGTCTCTTTTTGGCAAAATTTCTCAATCATCATAATTATGTGTGTGTTTGTGCATTAAATTATGAATAATATGTATGCATGTGCGTGTCTTAACCAGATAAGGAGCAACGGAGCAATCCTCCATTATGATTTTTATGATATTAATGTGCGTGCTTTTGTGCGTTTGCGAGTTCATGTGTGCGTGTGCGTGCATGTGTGTGTATCTGTGTACATTGCTTGTGACAGAGAAAAGCGGGAAATAATCTCCACCAACTCACAAAAAAGTAAAAAATCAAAAATAGTAATTGGTATTTTCACAAACCTTTTTCGACCTCAATCACTTCATAATAGTGTTTTCACTTTCCAATGGCTTCAATGTAAAAATACGGTGTAAAAACTAATGTACAGAATCGAAATCACAAGCAAATACTGTAACAAACTTGGTTTCAAATTCAAGAACAACAAACGAAATAAAATTACGAGTTACTACTCTCAAGGACAATAACCACCCGGACAATTACCCTTCAATGACAAAATCTACCCGGACAATTAACCCTCAAGAACAATAATCACCCAGACAATCCCTCACCCAGACAATCCCTCAAGGACAATAACCACCAGGACATCTACCCCTCAATGACAATCATCCAGGCAATTTCCCCTCATCGACAAAAATCACCCGGATAATTACCTCTCAAGCACAATAACCACCCGGACAATTACCCTTCAAGGACAATAATCACCCAGACAATTACCCTTCAAGGACAATAATTACCAGGACAATTACCCGCAAGGACAATTATCACCAGGACAGTAACCCTCAAGGACAATAATCACCATGACAGCTACCCTCAAGGACAATAACTACGCGGACAATTACCCTTCAAGGACATTAATCACCAGAACAATTTACCCTTAAGGGCAATAACCTCCCTGACGATTAACCCTTAAGGACGATAACCACCTGGACAATTACCCCTCAAGGACAATAATCACCCGGACAATTACCCCTCAAGGACCATAATTACCCGAACAATTACCCCTCAAGGACAATAATCACCCGAACAATTACCCTTCAAGGACAATAACCATCCGGACAATTGCCTTTCAAGGACAATAGCAACACCGACAATTACCCCTCAAGGACAATAAACACCTGGACATTTACCCCTCAAGGACAATAACTACCGGGACATTACCCTTTAATGACAATAATCACCCAGAAAATTACCCCACAACGACATGAAAAATGGGATTCAAAATATTAAAGAATTGTCTTTTCACTGCGGTTGTATTAAAAAAGCACAGCTCATAGTACATGTATGTACAATGGCGACCGAATTAAAGTATCGTAATTTTCCGAACGCGTGCAAACGCGATTCCAGAAACAAATATGTTTCAATAAACGCAAGGCACGCATTGCGTTTCATCGCGTTTGAACATCGTTTCATGAAACGCGTTTGGTAAAGAAGAAAGAAGAAGAAAGAAACAAGGAGGAAACAAGGAGGAAAGAAGAAGACGGAGGAAAAAGGAGAGGAAAAAGAAGAAGGAAAGGCGACGAAGGAAAGAAGAAGAAGAAGAAGAAGAAAAAGATGACGATAATCGCGACTAAAAATTATGGGAGTGCGTCAGTTGCGCACATGTAAGTCTTCTTGCCCTTTACAACTAATTTGTGTATGGCTTGAAACGAACCCAATTGCGCTAAAATTCATAATATTTTCGAGAAAATACGCTGGGAACAGACAATTTAATGCTTATATTGGCTTGAATTAGTTATACCTGACCTTCTTCCCAGTGAACATGAAGCCATCTTGATACGATCTTATCGATGTTTGCAACTAATCATTTACTAATCAGACGCCCAGCCCAGTATTGATGGCGTCATCGACAAAGCCAAATCTTTGAAAATCTGATGTAACAAGGCAAACGCCAAGCGTTGTCTCGCCTGCATATCGCAGTCATGAAG
Source organism: Eucidaris tribuloides (assembly GCA_001188425.1). NCBI lineage: Eukaryota > Metazoa > Echinodermata > Echinoidea > Cidaroida > Cidaridae > Eucidaris > Eucidaris tribuloides. The sequence continues at coordinate 1,475 of JZLH01S0061044.1, read as the reverse complement.
AGACTGCATGTCAAAACTATGCTATATGACTTCTGAGGCTGTCAGCAGTTTAGGGGGTGAATTGTGGTTCTGACAGTTTACATATGCAATAATGGTATAGGCCTACTTTATCCCTAAGAAATCAGATAACACTAAGAATGCTGTTAATACTATGAAGCTAATTCCCATGCAAGTAAGGAAATGAATGTTAGTGAAAAAGAATAGTAGGAGTCACTTAATATTATACAGTCAACTGTAGAATGAACTCTGTGAACTCGAAGCTAAAATGTTAGTGTTAGAAAGGTATCAAATATAAAGCTTCATTCATTAGAGGAACAAAGTAGGTTACAACATAGCACCAGTGCCAGTCATGCGAAAGTTCATTGACCTTTGACCTTAATCCAAATTCAACTCAACATTCGAACTTTACCTGCACCTTCAAGAGATGCGACCTCTTGTATGATTTGGCAATCCCACCTGCGAAGCTATGAAAGATTTATTGTGTGCTTACAACACAGCACAGCTGCCAGTCATGGAAAGTTCATTGCACTTTGACCTTTGACCTTAATTCAAATTCAACTCACATTCGAACTTGGACCGTGACCACTCAGAATGCGACCTCTGGTAGAATTGCTGATCCCACCTCGAAGCTATAGAAAGTTATTGTGTTTACAACACAATTGCTGTGTGTACAACATAAAACCACAGCTGCCAGGTCATGGAAAGTTCAATTGACCTATTGACCTTTTGACCCTTAGTTTCAAATTCGACTCATATTCGAACTGACCTGCGTCTTTAAGAGATGGACCGTCTGCGTATGAATTTGGGTGATGCCCACCTCGAAGCCTATAGCAAAGTTTATTGTGTGTACAACACAATTGTGTCGCTGTACAACAAGCAACCATGCTGCCAGTCATGGAAAGTTCATTGACCTTCTTGACCTTTGACCTTATTTAAATTCGACTCATATTCGAATTGGACCTTGCGCCGTGCAAGAATGGACCTCTGGTATGAATTGGTGATCCCACTCGAAGCCTATAGAAAGTTAATGTGTGTACAACACAATTGTTGACGACGCCGACGCCTACGCCTACGCCGACGTCTACGCCGACGCCTACGCCGACGTCGGAAATAGTGATACCTATGTCTCGCTCCGCTACGCAGGCGAGACAAAAATAAGGTTTTCAAGATTGGAAGTAGTCCTCAATTTAGATCGTAGTGGAGGTGGATGTGTCATATAGTATTATAGTGGATTGTTCTCTGCTCCGCACGCAGAAGTGACATAGGAACCTGGTGAAAACTGAGGTAGTAATAATTTCAGGGCCCTGGGGGGGGGGGGCAGTCTTTAAGGTGGATATCCTGGGTATATAAGACGTTATTAAATTTATTATTATTGTTATTATTATTATTATTATTATTATTATTATTATTATTATTATTATTATTATTATTATTATTATCATTATTATTATTATTGCTATTATTATTATTATTAT
>JZLH01S0061033.1:123046-134320 GCA_001188425.1 Eucidaris tribuloides | reverse complement strand
ACAGTCCCTGGAAAATAGGGACAGTTAGGCAGGTATGCAATTACATGATACACGTATGTGTACAAAAAGAGGATCACCTGTATGCAAAAGGACAAAACATGTCCACCACAGGCAATCCAGTACAAGGTACGGAATTAGCCACAATTTTTTTTTTTCCAAATGGACAACGAATTGGGTAGAAAGATACATAAGTAGATTATCTCCAGCCTGTAATAAAGGCGCCGCCATCCCGTTGATCACTTCAAATGTGTCAAAACAGTAATTACACCATTCGTTGGGGAGGCTGCCCCGAGAAAAGTACAGTCCACATCAAGATGAGATGGCGACGACGGTTTGAAGGATCTTGTTACCAAGTCTGGGCAGACTCAAAATGTCTTCCTTTCCCCCGTGTCTATTTTTTTTTTGTTTGGACAATTCCAGAACACTAAGAATAAGCCAATAATGATTACATCTCGTTCAAGTAATCACATGATCTCTCCTCCGGGCTATAACATTTCAAGTATTTTGTAGGTCACGTTATTACAAACTGAAGAATGCTTCCAAGGCATGGAACCTTTGTAAGTATGTGTACAACAATCCCCAATTATTACTCAGTTTTTGATACAAATGAGCTGTTAAAGTAATGGGCTAACATTGTGGAGCTTCAAATTTAAAAATTGTCAAACTTTGCAATCTGAGCGACAAAGTAGTGTTTGAATGGACAAGTAAACACCCTAGAATACAAAAGTTTGGAAATTTATGCTGCCACTAGCAAGATATGAATGAATAAACAATTAGAACTCGGGGCGAGTAACAAATAGCCTTGATCCACACACAGTAAGTCTATGGGAGGAAATGGGCAGGTGAATCCCGTCAACTTCAGATTTTCACTTTTTTAAAGCACTAGTCAAATAATCATTTTGAAATGCAATTTTTTCAGGGCTTTATTTTTAGACCTTATCAAAGACACTTGTAGCATCAAGGATTATGTAGCTCACATTTTTTTAACGGTGGTAAATGTTAGCCAGTGGCTTTAAGAAAAGAATACACTGCAGAACCTTTAAAATGCATTTTCAAATTTCTCATTATTTTGAGATTTTGTTTTATTTATTTACTTCAATACTTTTTAGTAGACGGTATGTTAATTTCACTGTACAGTACAGAAAATCTGTCACCACAAAACAATGTCACTTCAACAAACAAAGTCATAATTTTAGTTTCAAAATTATGCTTTAGCCTGTACATAGTACACGCAAAGGCAGCGATGACACAGATGAAAAAAAAAAATCATAAATCTACTTTTATCTCTGATTGCCAACTAATAAGCAAAATTGATCTGATAATTAGAACTGTTTTCAGCTCCCAAATGAAAAGAGACTCTAAACACAAGACAAACTTCGGGATTCCTGATGCCGCTTCTTTATGCTCGATAATCAGGCCTAATCATCACGCTTGCCAGAGGGGATGAATGCTAAAGAAGCTGTTAACCGAACGCCAGCTTTTTTTTCATGTCACGAAGCCACAATTAAATACAGAAGCAGTGATTGCACTTTCATTTTTCTGCAATTTTCTGCATATCTTTCCCATACTGATGCTCACAAGTTAATGTGGCCATTGTATGAGGAATTCAACACCACTCAAAAGAGGGGAAATGTAATTATGATATGATAATTTCAACTACTCATCAAATTATACCTCTATTCTATGAGTACTTCTACTGGTTCACATAGTGATTTTTTTTTCTTTTTTTACTTTTTCTGTCCAGAAAAGGGCAATAATTCCCTCAGGTTACAAAAACGCTCTACAGGTAAGGTTACAATGTACCATATGGACAGAGACACAAGGACAGGAGGAGAACAAGTTGAGTACAGAAGGATGTAATGCATTCATATTTACCAGAAATATTTAACCCTCTCAGTCCTATTTGCAAAGAGGTTACATTCTGGTATTGGTGCGTTGGATTCAAGAGTTACAGAGGCCCATAGTAAAGATGAAATAGCAATACCCTCTGGGTTGACAGAAAATGTATCTCATGCAGATGTTCAGGAGAGAGCTAGAAAACATGGCTGCTTCAACATAATAATACATGGGAGAGCCACTAATTTTCATTCGCCATCAGTGATTCTATTTTGGGGATCTAACAAATAAGATTTGGACAGAAGAAAATCTGGTTTCCTTGTTACAAGCATAGGTGTACGCAGGATTTTTCCAAGGGGGGTGTTTTTCCGCGGCCAAATCCTAGGTTCCACATTTTTTCCTGGTCACGCCAGACGCGGATAACTTGCTCAGCGGGAGGGGGGGTCAGGAAAATTATTTTTCCAAAATCCCTTAAAAAATCAATTATTTCTCATTTTCAAACACCCCTCTTTTTACGAAAAAGGGGGGTGATATCGTGAAAAAAGGGGGGTGTTTGGGGGTGTTCAACACCCCCCCTTCGGCTAAAGGGGGGTGTTTGAACACCCCAAACACCCCCTGCGTACGCATATGGTTACAAGAATTACATAAACACATGATTATCACCAAATACTGAGATAGGATGTTTTGTCCACTCCTACCCCCCCCCCCCCACATATGTCTCCCACAAGCCACAACACAAAGTACAGTCAACTCTGCATAAGTCGAAGTCACATAAGTCAAATAATCACCTAACTCGATGGTCTTTACTGGGTCCCATTCCTTTATTTTCTATTGTTTTTGACCCCTTGTAAGTCGAATTTCATCTAAGTCAAAGCATTTTCTTCAGTCCCAAGAAATTCGACTTAGGCAGAGTTGACTGTAGATGCCTTCGTTGTGTAACAAGACACTGCAATCATTTCCCCTTATAGTCTCTGACCTACGCCACTGCATCAATTCAATAGTTATGAATATTTCCCAATTTTTTAAGATCAGTTCTTATCGATAATGCTCATTGCTCAAGGAAGACACACTTCTTTGGCTGAAATGCAGCTGGACAATACACTTGTTTTACTCTTTGAAAATTTACAACAAAGAAAGAGAGGACACAATATTTTTTTGATCATTCCTCCCAAAGAAATGCAACTTTTGACAGGTCCACATTATTTTCCTCTTTGAACATCTACCACAAACAAAGAGAGGAGATTTCTTATTATTTCTTCTTAAGAAATGTAATTTTTCACAGGTTCACAGAGCGGCACTTCATCAAAGAAATAAAGCCTCCAAGCAAGTGCCTACAGTTCAGAAAAACTTCATCTGCCTCAATCTCTGATCTTGAAACAACCGTCTTCTATCATTACCGGTAGCATGATAAAGAAAACAAAATTTAGGAAACTTCTAAGGACAAGGTGAAATGCGGCCCAATAGGAGTCCTTCCTAGGTCAAGTCATAAGGTCAAATGATGACCTTAATCACAGCCACTGGGGGATCATCTTCACTGTCTTCTCTTCACAGTTGTATGCGAGACCAGCCTCGAGGCCAATTTCTGTTGGCCTTGGTCTCGGCCTCAGTGTGAGTCACGTGTACAAACCCTATGGAAGGGTTGTGTTTTGGGGAGGCCGCAATCTCTGAACCTGTGATCTTGGCTACAACACTGGTATCTTGTGTAAATGAGCCCAGGATGACCTTATGACTTCGTCCCACCTGGGAGGCGTGTCGGGCCCAATCTCATTGTTCGGAGGACCATGCAGCGTCTCACCTGGTCTAGCTGAGATAATCAAGGAATGGTGGGCAGGGAGTACAGAGACAACGGAAGTACTGCAATTAACGAGTTATCTCCTCACCTGTCACCCTCGTGCTGTGCCGTTTGCAGGTGCATTGCTTTCAAAAACACCATCTTCCCACCCCTTCCCTTCCCCACTTTCTCCAATAAATCTGAGTAAACCAAGGTTTTTTTTAACTAGGCCTTAGAATGAATATTTGTTTCATGAAGTGCAACAGCCACAAATTCTTGTGCTACATTTCAAAAATAAAGTAGTAATGACAATGCATATAGTTTTAATCAAGTATAAGAGACACAATTAAACTCCATATGATGGATGTTTCTTCCCAGGAACAAGAAGCAAATACTAGTACCCCCTCCCCCCCCCAAAAAAAATACATATTTTTTTTAAAACCCTAAAATGTAATCACAGATATGAAGATACTTGCAGCGTTCACATCTAAAACTATCTTCATAAATACCTTCACATAATGACGTCCTCTTGAAATGTATTGTCAGGGAATGTGCATCATGTTGCTGTAATTGACATAAATTTCCTGCATAATTCACTCATAAATGTACAACATTCATGTCAGGGTAATCTAATCCATGAGACATGCCATCACATATTGTCTTTTGTGGCAGCGAAGTGGTTCCCATAATCCTGTTCCCAGCGTTCTTTCCGACTAGATAACAATATCGTATGACACTTTACATTCTGTACGTGCACAAGATAGTAAAATTTAAAGAAGATGTTCCCAGGCCTCTTTGGCTTGAATTTTTGTTGTGATAGGAAAAAAAAGATCATCTTCCCTCTTCCCAAAATTATGCTTCCCTGCAACTCCACTTTGTAAGTCTGAAATGCTTATATGCATGTGAATTTTAATTGGGGGAAAAACACATAACCTTCTACCCCACCACAGTAAATTGATTTTTTTCAATCAAATATCCCATCATGAGTGCAAGTAATCATTTAAAAAGGCAGTCACAATAGAGCGAATAACTACTACCCTTATTTTCTTTTCCCCGTCAATTAATATATTCCACTTGACCAGTTTTCTGATTAGTGCAAAAGGACAGAAATGCTCTACAGAATATGAGTATGACACAAGGCAGCCAACATAAAAATTAATGAAAAAAAAATTGCTGCACAATCACATTTCACGGCTGGTTGGGGCCTTTCTTCATGACAAATTAAGTACGCACAGCTGATTGTCTGTGAAGTCCATTTGAACTTTGAATGGTATTAAAAAATATTGGGCATGAGAATGATTGACAGGGTTGAACACATTCGTGCCTGTGTGTGTATCATGCTTCATATTGGGTCAGCCAACTGGATGTAATTTCTACCACATCAAATATGGCATCATCCTTCCAACCATATGAACAAACTAATGTTGCATTCCAGTCCACTCTACCTGAGTAACTTAATTGAAGGAGGCTTGAACAACAAATGCCACCGCATAAAACAAGATGTCATAAATTTTGTCCCGATCTTATCATAAACCTATTGCAGATGCTATCAATGGATTTGCGTTACAGCAGGAATTTGTTTCGCAGCTGTACAATGGCGGCAACTTCCAAATTTTTACGGTAAAATTATACCGATGTAATTCTCCGCAGCAGGGTGAAAAACACACCACGCAATCAGATTGAAGGCCCTCTGGTGGCAGTGGGCTGGATGTGGCATAAGTTATGTTCACACTCATTACGGTAATCTCGAAGTTAATTCAAGGTTGATTTGGTTAACTGACATCTACATGTAAATGATGGTGGAGACCCCAAAACCGTTTTAAATTTTGAGGTTTTAGCTAACCATTTATAAACCATTTTGCTGCCAAAACCCTATTTTCATTTTTATTCTTATTTGAAAGGTGTTGGTAAATTAGTACGATGACAGAATTTCAGTAATTCCATTGTTATCCAAATATTTATCCAGTGCATAATAATTGTGAAGCGAATATAATAAATCAATAAACGCTAGACCTGTTAAGTGAAGGTAATAACAATATTTTTTGTTCAGAAAAAGAGTAAAAATAATTGTTTTCAGATAACGTTATATGAATAACCTATAAGCACCCATTTTTGTTTTTATAATACATGTAGGTTAAGCAGTTTCAAAACCCCCCCCCCCCCCAAAAAAACTGATAATGTACATGTAGCACTAAAATAAATTTCATATCATTGATGCTCAATTACCATAAATCATCATAAGTTGCAGTGTAAACACAGCTATTTACTTGTGTGAACACAACTATTTTCTGGCGAGGGATGGAGGAACGAAGACCCTTAACCGCCACAGGCATAGTCTGGCTCCCAGACCTGCTAACTCTTCATTTTAACAGCCACCGCCAGAGGCACGGACTGACGATAGCCATGATATGCCGCCACGGAGCCATAATAGCTTCAAGAGAATTCACACTGGACTGTGCGAAGTTGAAATAAGAGCAACAAATATCTCTGGAAAATAAAGTCGTAAATGGTCAGAACAGCCACAGGGTAAAGTGTGTCGCGGAATATAGTCTCAGGAAAAACTAGTAATTTCTTTGCGACAGAGACATCAACCAAACACTGGCTAGTCTTTTATTTCACCATGGCAATGGAGCCACAAAAAAAACCTCCTCACATCCTACATACAGATATACAGGACACTTTCCAATTCATCCCTAAATAGAAATTACAATGTAGTAACAGAATTCACGGTCACTAAAATATATTAACAAGAGCCCTAGGGGGCACGACGCTCACCTGAGGTCTCGCAAACTCTCTATGCAGCCCATAGAAAAACACACTTATACATTATTAGGTTTGTCCCTTGGAGCCTGGAATTATCTAGGCACCCAACGTAGCCAATGAACCATTGAAAAACTTTGCATCCCCTCTGGCCATATACTGATTTTGTCAATTAAATTAAATTCTAACATCGCGTTTTTATAAAAACGAAGGCAGCGCCCTACGTATCTGTAACATTGACCTGATTGAGCCTACTGTAGTCGGTGAACCGTTGGACCTCAGCGCAGATATAACGATTAGAGGTCTTGGTTACGCATTCCCTCCAGATGTCGGGGCAAGTTGTTTACCAGAAATGTGGCGGGTGTGGTTAGAGAGTTACCGCCTATAGTTTGGGGGGGAGGGGGCCCTTAATGGTGCGCCTGCCCCCTGGGACCCCAGGGGGGCCGCATGTGTAGCCGATTACCAACGAACACTTCTTGTGACCTGCCCCTGGGATAATTTCCCCACCAAGGTTGGGTTTCAAGTCCATTGATGTGAATGTTGGAGTTATTCCTATAAGGGCCCTACCCCAAACTTTTGCGCCCCTTGGGGGCCAAATGGGCCCCTTGAGTATTTCATGAGGAACATTAATTCAGGCACATATAGAGGTATCTACACACTAAGTGGGCTGCGAGAGCTAACTATTTCTGGATCTAAGAGATCCGAAGAAAGGCGCCAATACTCACGTCAAAGGAAGAAACTGGATTTCATGTTTGAGCCTTGTTGACCTAGCATGTGTGACCTTTGACCCTCAATAACATTGAGGTCCCTGGTTACGTCATCTACGCGCACCCCAGTTGTTACAAATGGGCATTGTGGTTAGCAAAGTTCACCTAGTTTGGCCCATAGGGCCCTGGCCGCCTGCCCCCGCCCCCAGGGGGGGGAGGGGGTAACCCATTTCACGAAGACCCTCTTTCGCCACTCTCCACTGAAGGATACATGCCCACCAAGTTTGTCTAAATCCATTGATGTGAATGTGAGTTATTTCTATACGGCCAATACCCCCAAACTTTTGCCCCCCTCATTGGGGGCCAAGGCCAACCCTGGGCATTGTCGTGAGGAACATATAATTCAGTCACTATAGAGGTATCATACACACACAAGTCTTAACTCAACTAATTTCTGGATCTAAGAGAGAAGATGTTTGAAAAGAGACCTACTTTTGGCCCATTTTAGGGCCTGCCGCCTCGCGGCGCCCTAGGGGGCAGGTGTAACGTTTTGAGGACCCTTGAATCCCCACACCCTAAGGATCATTCCTGCCAAGTTTGGAGCCCAAATCCAATCGATGCATTTGTGAAGAAGAAGCTGAAAAATGTATAGAAAAGTTTACGCACAGACGCACGAACGCAGGCGGGGAGCGCACCGACGAACCGATCGCACGGGACGCACAGACTGAACAACGAGCGGACGTACGGACAAAAAGCAATCGCAATAGCTCACTTGAGCCTTTGGCTCAGGTGAGCTAAAAATATACAATTATGTATGTACTTGTATGTGTAAAACACATCGTTTTTTAAATCATAGTGGCTCACTCGCTGCACATCAAAATCCTAAATTACATGTATACAAATGCACAAGCAGCTAGCTTCTAAATTACTTTCTACCATATCATAAAATGTCAGACAGGAATATATAATGCTAATTTTGCTGTCTGCTGACCATTGACCAAACTTCTTTGAACCAATGCATTCGACAAGTACTTGTACATATGATTATAAAGCATTACTAGAGGGTACAGTTACTCTGCCCATTGCCAAGCCATGGCTGCTGGGCTGCTGTATTGCTCCAGCTTATGGGTTTCTGATTTGCAGGGAGTATTTTCACAAGCATTCTTGAGTGTGGGCTAGAAAAACATACCAGCCATTCAGAGAGCCTGGAAATCCAGTCAGGGGCTTCAAGACCTACGACTAGCCTCATCATTCATGGATAAGCAGGTACAGGACAGCCGTTTTTTTCTTCCTTTTCATTTCTTTTTTCCGTCTTTTCATTGCAGCATATTATAAAATGTCAGTAATACTGTACCGACCCATACCTGTATCCCCCCCCCACCCAACCCACCCCATCCTACAAGAAAATGGTTTATTACACTGTTGGTTGAAGTAAGTATTACTATGTCTTGTAATATATGTTTGTTTTGCTCCTGTATAAAAACAATAGTAGTAGCAGTAGTAGTAATATTATCATCATCATCATCATCATCATCATCATTATTATTGTTATAGTTTCTATAATTTAATCATTTTTATAACTATCATCACCAGTACTGTAGAATTACGGAAAGCACACTTGTTTTTATTTGATTTTTATGTGTTTATAATATTCTTTTTGCTCATCAAATGTACCTTTTGTATCATTTTCCTTGCATATCAAAACACTTTGCAACAATTAAGATAAAGGCGCTTTATAAATGTCAGTGCTATGTTACTATATATCACTATTGTTATCGCTATTATTATCATTACTGTCATCATAATTTGTTTCAGAGTAAAATCATACCACTTGCTCAAGATTTTGTGGATCTGTGATCAGCCCTGCACTCTTGGTACAATGGGAGTCCTCACAATACACACACTAAACATTGCAGCTGGGATCAACTATTGTAACAACCATCTAAAGAACTAACCATTCCAAGACGACATGTACTTGAGTTTACAAGCCAGACGTTCCAACAAAGAGGTTTTTTGCAAAGGGAATTGAATCACATTCTTTTGGGGATCATCTTCATTTTGAAATGGACTCAAGTGTCCACTCCCACAAGCATGCTAGACCCTTCACTTACTACCCCACGATGCTGGAAAAAATGCAAGTCCACGAATACTACTGAAAAAAAAAGAGGAATATGTTAGACTTCAGAAACAGCTTTTTTCTTTTACTGGCCATTGTAAGTTGGATGGGGAAAAGGAGAATAAATGAAAAAAAAATGAAATAAAATAAATAAATAATCACTTAAAGATTGGTCGACCATTCAGTACTGTAACACTACCAAAAGGCCAGAATCCATTTATTACTAAGGTGATTTTATTTTTATTCATTCCTTCTTTTTTTTCAGAATAAAATGTGTGGATGAAAATAGCAGGAAAGATGAGGAATTGAGAGGGGTGAAAATAGAGGGATGGGAAATGGGAAGTGGTGGTGGCAGAAAGATGGAGTGAAAACTGAGGGGAGAGGATAAATGGGGGACAAAGAAATGTGAAGAAACATTTGAAATATATTGTTTGGTCACTAACTGTTTGTTGGTTTGTTTGTTTGTTTGTTTGGTTACTTACTTGCTCAATTGTTATTTTTTGCATGCTATTTAGAATCCCTGTTGATATCATACAGAGCTTGTTCGTGTAGACCAGTACATGTAAAATCTACTGCTCAGTATGCCTTGATCACCATTTCAAAAATATCTTGTCTTTGCAAGCGCAAGAAGACTGAATCCGGCACAGGGCGGAAAAAAAGATTTCCAATTTTCCATTCTGAGCTCTGCACAGCAGTCTGATTTCATGCAGTATGCTGCTTCTACCAATTGCCTTGTAAACTATAATCACAAATGGTCACACAATCGTAGCAGATATTCGAGTCACACTGCGCAAATACGTTGTGCACGGAAAATGGGGAAATCATACAGGGCTACATGTATGCACGTACAATTTCTGTAATGTCAGCGAGTCCCTCCACTGTGATATTCAGTCGTCATATTCATCATTTTGTACCGTGGGCACGTATCACAGCGATGTACTATGAATTTACATTCTGAATCATTCATAAATGAAGTCATGAGTTTACTTGGGTTGTGTAAACAAGCCAGAAGAGATGAAGGGGTTTCAGAAATAACATCAATTACTGTTCCCTTGAGTTGACTCTGTTAACCCCTTGGCTATGAGAAATGGATGTGTCAAGTAATAACTCTATAGAAATTACACACTCCCGGTGGCAACGGGTTAATTTGAATGAAATGTTATTAACTACCCACAGCAGCATAGAAGCAAGTCTGTCCCACAAGTCTAGGGCATGTTAATTTATACAAATGACATTCACCTATTTTGCATAATCCAATACTACATTGCAGTTATACTTCTCTGTTCCTCTATTTGACCTGTGGCCAGTGCAGTTGGGATACAATCAACTTGATGCTATCATTTAAGATTTGACTATTTACTTTGGCAAAAAATAAGTAAAAGTCTTTATATGTCTCCATTACCATTTACCAGTGCCAAATTGCTCATTTTGACTGATGGTAATGGCTTTTAGACTTTAATGGAAGACCTAATCCGACTTAAAAGGAAATCACCTTAACTGAATCCAAATTCTAATGGTGCAAGATGGCAGTCATGATAACAGTATGATACTTTTTTTTCAATTCACTGTGATTTATACTTCATATTGCGGCATATTCAATATGTAGGTTAAGTATTGAAAAAGACATCTACTGTATTCCATAAAAAACAGTTCTCGAAATAGCATTGAATATCAATAAATCACTGCAGACATGTACTGAGAAGGGGCCAACATACATGTAACATGAACCACAGGCATAAAATAATATGCATAACCCATGAATTTTGGGGGGTTGAGCAAAATTTCAAAACCATGAATTGGGGAAAACTTGTAACTGTTGTTTTCACTAGAAAGCATGTAACCATCTATTCTCTAAAATCCTTCAAGAATGGCCTCAATAATTATGCAGTAATACACACCACTGTAGTATTTTGCCATTTGAAGCAGATGATTCCATGCTTCTGTTTACAGCATAATAAAGGCCTCAAATAGAAAAGCAGAAAGATAATGTCATATGGGAATGCACCATAGAGTTTCATTATCACTAGACTGAGAAATGTTGGCACCACAGTAATGATGCAAGGATTACAGCTGTCTATGTCATG
>JZLH01S0061033.1:103445-117958 GCA_001188425.1 Eucidaris tribuloides | reverse complement strand
CATAAATTACCATAATTAATTAATGGGATATAATTTCAAAATTCTGTGTACAAGTTAAATGTGCATAACTCAGCCCTACCAAATAAAGCAATCACAATCAAAATCGGTTGAAAAATGAAGGAGAAGAAGCACTTTTTGTGATTTCGAAAAATTTGCAGAAATTTGCATAATTGATTAATTTTAAATTTGCATAATTGAATAATTTCAAAATGTTGTGTAGAAGTCTTGAAGCCCCCACCTAGCCCTATCAGGTCAAACAAACAGAATGAAAATCAGTCAAGAAATGTGGGAGAAGAAGCAATTTTGGTTATTTTTGGAAAAATTTGCATAAATTACCATAATTAATTGAGTATAATTTCAAAATTCTGTGTACAAGTTTAATGTGCATAAGTCAGCCCTACCAAATAAAGCAATCAAAATCAAAATCGGTTGAGAAATGAAGGAGAAGAAGCATTTTTTGTGATTTCGCATAAATTTGCATAAATTAATATATATAATGAATTTCATGATTCTGTGTAGAAGTTTTAAATCCCCCACCTAGCCCTATCGTATGAAACAATCAGAATCAAAATCGGTTCAGAAATGACGAAGAAGAAGCATTTTCAAAACTGTGGACGGACGGACGGAAGGACGGACGGACGGAAGGAAGGAAGGACGGACGGACGACGGACGCCACGCCATGGCATAAGCTCATCGGGCCCTTCGGGCCGGATGAGCTAAAAATTATACGTAGGTCTGATAATGTTTTCTGATGTCTGGGGTTGAAGGATTAACGAAAACGTTGTTTGATTGACCAAAACTTTACATGTACTTGGGTTTTAACCAACATCATCGAAATGGACGATGATTCATTGTGACATTTCAGATAACTGTCAATGTCCAGATCTAGTCACTATTCAAACCAGAATGAATGTAGCAAATTTAGAACACCATGATGAATAATTAAGTGAAAAGAGCCTACTGATAGCACTGCTGAAATTTCCATCAAATGTACGGTGGAAATCAAACGAACACCAGTTCAATGTTGTGTGAATTGAAATCTTTCACCTCTACGATTTATAACTGTCAGTGTTTAGGACTGGTCACTATTTCAAGCCAGAATACATGTTTCTGCAAAATCAAATGCATGTATAGTATCCATCATGATGAGTAATTTTGTGGGGAAAATTTGATATTCTGTAGGTGAGATACTGCTGAAATTTTCAACTGTTTCGCTGGAATTAAACCAAGATCAGCTCGATGTAATGTAGTGTGATGGTGAGTCATTGAAATCTTCCACGTCCATGATTGCAGGGCTACATTTCTGGTAAATGCCAGTTCGTAGGACTTGTCACTATTCAAATGGAAATGATTCTGTACATTCAGTACCATGACCAGTGAGTAATTCTGTGACAATTTTCAAGTGCAAGGTACTGCTGAATCTTTAAAATTTCAAATCTTTTACTGCTCATTTCCACAGGCACATTACCCATAAAGTAAATCAATGAGCGAAGCTAGTCTCCATCACCAGGATTTCCTTTTTTGGGGGGGGGGGAGCCAAAGACTCCTAAGAACCCTCAAGACTATAATGAGCAAATTCCACCTCAGAAAGGTCAGCTGTGCCCTTTTGAATTTTGGACTGAACTTGACCACACAATTTTTCCCCACAAACGCTGGTGAAATGAAATATCTCAAAATTTATTAGCTGCCAAGATGGTCACACAAATCGGTCCACTGGTGGTATGTTAGCAACTGACGTTTACACAATCCGGACAATTTAGAGCACAGAGTCCCGTTGAAATCAAACTTAGCAGTTCCACAATCCTTGCTTTCAGTCGAGAAAGTGAGTGTACAAATTTGTACTGTAGGCTTGAGATATCTGGCATTATTTTCATTTGTCAAATCCAGGTTTGGAAGAAAAACATACTGTAATTACTTTGGAAAATTATTTCTCATCAATGTACACGTTACATTTATCAAAGTAAATTTACTCTAAGTACTTAGTGGAGCATTCAAATTTGACAAATACAATTAAACCGGTTACCATCCTACATGCAAGTACAGTACACTTTACTTACAAGATCTATTTTCTTCCTCCTGTCCAAGATAACCCACCCCACCCCAAGCAAAACATAAGTGATAAAAAGACGGGAAAGTACATTCGCACACATGGACCAACAAGTCCCAGTGAGTTTTGAATGTCAATTGTTTCGATGCAAACAGAACCCAACCGCCACCAAGCAGAATTTGAAGGATTGAAATGTTTGTCGATGAAAACATGTAATAGCCTTGGTGCATGTCCTCCCCATTCCAATATGCTTTGAAACGTGGCTTCAATGCAACAACGACGGGACTTCACTCACTCATTCATTCATTCATCGCATTGACCAGAAACCAAGAGGAATAATAATATGGAATGCTGATGGAGAACTAGGTAAACATACCAATGAATGAACCAGTAGTCGTTACTTTCGGAAGAAGTTCCACGCTTTGTGTTGATGGGAAACGCTTTCAGATTTGTGTATTTCATCAAGTTAAGATTGATGTACATGTACATAAATCCCAAATTAATTATCTTTTTCATATAAATGGTAGATTTTCCATGTCGCTGCTTAGAAATATTGTATGCTTGAACCCTTCAGGCATACTCTTAAAACATATTCACCACATACGGATCATTTTATGCGGTTTTTGTTAGAAATACCTTTCCACTTTGCAAATGATAGTTAAGATGATACATGCATATTCCTTCTTGAGAATGATGGATTTTAATTTTCCCCCTAAGCTTCATTCACCGTTTTTTTTCATAGAAATCTGTCATCAGATATATTTTCTCCCCTCTATGATAAAATGAGCTGGGGATTCCAATGGCGGGGATGGGGACAATATTTAGCCAACAGATGGAAAAGATTGATGAAAATGCCCGCTGGCAACAGAAGGGGAACGTTCTAAAAACAAACACTCTGGCATCACGGCAACAGCGCAGCATTTTTGTGTGTGTTGGAAACGCCATTGGACAAATTTGAGCACGATCACTCATCATACGTGGCAGGCTCCTCATAACAGAAAGAATACTGTTCATTTTCGGGAGTCATTTCACAATGTCGACCCCCCCCCCAAGTTGTCAGCACCAATTTCTTAGCAACAACCCCTCCTAGTTTTTTCTAACAAATACAACAGAGCAGACAGACTGACTTGTTGAAGTCTTCAGCAATCTGTCTCCTCCACTAACATTTCAGACACAAGAAATGTGATGACAGTAATTTTTCTCTGAAGAGGTCATAATTCGACTGAGAATGTACTTTCTTTTCAAACAGAAATATTTGATGAATTGGGGGGGGGTGGCAGTGTTTTTGTCAATTTTGGCTTGACACAATCTGGTTGCAGGGTATTATTTTATTTAGGGGGGGCTGTTTAGTGTCAACAATTGGTCACAAAAATGAAAGATAAAACATTCAACCTGAAGGTTCTTCTTTCTTCACTTTATGCAAACAATGGTTTGAGTATGTTCATGATACATGAGGTAGGGTGGGGTGGGGCTGAAGAAGATCAAGAACTGATCACAAACCCTGTCTGTCTTCAATGAAAAGAAGTGAGGTCATGCCCAGCTATATGGAAAGTGAGCCTTCCAAATGAAATGGTCTAAAACTTTAACGTGCCACTTAAAAAGCCAAGATTACTCTCCCAATAACTTAGTTGAGAATTGCACAAGAATGTCACAAAAGGGGCAACCAAATGTAAATACAAGTAAGTGTGATAAACAGAAAAGAAAGTAAGCAAACGCACACATACACATAAATTCTTGGAACAGAAGAAACGCTGGATTGTAAGAACGAAATCAAGACCATATACACAGGACAGAGACAAGAATGGAATGGTTTGACGTGAAATGTCTGGTATGCGCACTAGAGGAGCATCCCTTTCAGATCCCACTTCAAAAGAGCATTGTTCGGTTCGGATTAGGCCGGCATCATGGTGTTATTTTTGTCAATGAAAGTTGTCACGGGCTTATGATGACTTCAGTTTCGTGTCGGCTTCCAAGGTGTCAAAATATCACGTTGACACACAAAATAGACGGGGTGGGATAAACTGGCATGTCGGGCAGGGTCAAAGATTTGCGTGATATGTATCTACTGTAACATTTTTGGGTTTCTGTCAAGCTACCGGATTCGATAAAGAGCATTCATGGTTATTGTTGTCTCTGACAGATACTCCCCAAAGGTAGTTGTGCACCCTTCCTTCTTCATTAAATGAATGATTGTCGGAGAAACTCTGTAAAACACAACAAATTACGGTCCACTTTTTGAAACTCAAAGCAAAGAATGTCTCAACTGAAAAGATTACAGCTGTGATTTTTTTTTCCTCTTGAGAGAAGGTCGAATTATGTCAGGTTTTCACAACTGGAACCCACCTTGTGAATGTTCTATACCTCATAGGCCTACATGTACATGTATCTCACCGAACAAAAGTGAACAAGTAGGCCTACACAATACAGTGTGCATAAAAAAAAAGGAAACACTTAGAAAAAAAATTATTACACAAAAAATTCATGATCTTGAGATTATTCTTTTATATGAATATTTTAACTTGGATCTAAGCTATCTGATGAAACTGTTGGTATTGAAAGTATTTCGCACATGAGTGAGCACAACCCACTTTTGTCCAATCGATTTGTGCACAGAATTGTGTTCTAATAGTCAATGTTCAATGCCTCTCAGACCAGTGCTGCAGAAGCTCTCAAATGATGCGCACAAGTATTAAATTCTCAGCATGCTCAGAGAAGACCTAATATCAATTCTGTAACAAGAAGACAAAAAAGAAGCAATGATTCAGATACACCATCGTAAAAAAGAAATATCATTTTTTTTTTGTCAATTCACAGTTCATCTTCCAAACATGAAATTTTCTTCTTTTTTACTGGGGTAATCTGAATCATTGCTTTATTTTTGTCTTTCTTGTCAAAGAATTGCTATTAGCTCTTCTCTGAGCACGCTGAGTTGAAATCTTCTGCAGCATCGGTCTGCAAGGCACTAAACATTGACTATTAGAACACAATTCTGTGCACAAATACATTTTTGGCCGATTGGACAAAAGTGGGCTGAGCTAACTCATGCGTGAAATACTTTCAATACCAACAGTATCATCAGATAGCTTAGGTCCAAGGTAAGATATTCATACAGTATTAAAAAATTGTGAAAGGTTTTTTTTTATAATTTTTTTCCTAAACTTGATACACACTGTATATGAAATTCTTGTGAAATGGTTTTCTAATTCTATTCATTTTCATATCAAATTTAACTTAATCAAGTATAAGAATCAGGGATCTGTTACTGATAGAATATAATTTAATATGACTTGAAAGGGTGTTACACATGTACCTATACCTATACTACATATAATCTCTATACCCCCACCGAATCTTCCACGCTGTGAGTCTTCAATGAAGACTTGCCCATTTAACCGCAGCCAATCAAAGTCTTTTCAGCTTGTTTGAATACGTACAATGGACTTTTCGCACAGAAAGGATATTGATGTGAATGCCTTCACAACCCGATTCTCAAACCAAGGTTGTGGCCGATATACAAGCTGACTGCATTGCAGGGTTTACATTACTAGTCTTTAATCAAGTCTCGTCTACATTTACTGGACAAATGACTGTAAAAGTGCAACTGCAGACAATGTAAATTCAGGCTGTAGACCAGCTTTAGTTTGTGGTACGACCCATGGTTAGAAATTGAAATTTATTCAATAATGTAGTGCAACTAACCTAGAAGACCTACATACACCTCTTTGGGTGAATGTATGGTATGTATACTCTGACTGCCAGACCACTCTTCTGGAATCAACAGCCAAACCTGTCACTGTCCGCTCCTCGGACGGGGGAGTCTGAGATTCAGATTAGGTACATAAGGATTGCTGTTGTTTTCGGTTTCAAAACAACCAGTCTCATCCCAATTTCTAGTACAACATGACAAGGTCTCTGATCCGTTTTCCCTCCACACTAGTCTTAGTTCAAGGAAGTTAACTGATGATAGTTTTTTTCTATATAAGATTGGTTCTTACATCTCACTGAATTGAACATTGAGTTCAAGTCAAACTGCCACACAACATTTGTGATTTTTTTAAATGCATCACAGTCATTGAAAGAGACTACATACCACTGAACTTCACCTTCCCTGGCGTCACAATTTTCCAACAATTTCCATAAAATATTCCAAATTTATAGACACAGGCTGGCGGCAAGACTATGAGAGCCCATGGGCAAGTGAAATGATCAGGTCTTACGAGATTGACGTTCGTCATAATCGCTTTGGTTGTAAGGTTTTTTGTACAGTCCACAATTTCACTGTGTGTGTTTTAATCTGTATACACAGGAATAAGGTAAAGCTTGGACTAGAAGAATGGACAGAAGAGAAAAAAAATACCCATAAGAATGGCTATGTTAGAGATACCTAGGTCTACCACTCTCTACTCAATTCACACCTGAATACCAGAAAAACTGTTACAATAAACAAAATATACTGGTAGCCAAAACATTCTTCCCACTAATGTACTATTCTTAGTAACTTCTCACGCTGCACAACTAACTAATTAATGATAAATAACTAACCCTTATTAATGTCATCTGATCAAAAGTACATGTCCATGTCTTGCCTACTAGTCTTCTATACAGACCCCAAATACAACTGCCTTTTGATGTCAATGTGACTGGAACAACAGACTTTGATTATATTATTGAAATACCGGGAAATTGTAATTATGAAATTTGCAAATAAAACAAACTACAGAACTTTTAACAATTAATTCACAAGAACCTGTATGTCAGGTCTTGTTAACCCTTTCATTGCCAACCACTGTGGAACTCTTTTGAATACCAACACAGTTTTGTACCTATGGGACTGAGAGGATTAATTTCCAGGCATGTGCCTGGTTCTGGATGGACCCTTATCGCCAATCATTAACCCGTTGGAGACGATTTGTTTTTGCTTTAATACACATTTCCCATAGACCTCGTGACGAGATATCTCGTCACTCGTCTTCAACGGGTTAACAGAACCTTTTGACAAATCCCAGGTCTTTAGACAAGAAGATACTTGGACTTGTTTGTTTGCTGCATTCCATTACGATTTGTCACGATCAATTGTCATATTTTTCAGATAGCATTTTACGAGTGCGATTATCAGCAATCAGGCCTGAACTTGAGTCTGATATGCGTGCATTTACTGCCCGACTGTGAGTGGCTGAAAACTGTTTGCAATTGTGACGCTTGCCGTTAATGAGCAAACACTGGCAAGTAAATATTTCGCACGAAACACTTTGAACAACATTAATTTCTGGCCTACACTCATGTAATCACATGAACAAGGACTTGTCCATGTGAACTTGCAGTGACTTTCATGCCTATACTATTTACAATATTTTTTTTTTGGGTAGTTTTTATCAGATCAATGAGCATGAGATATCTTGGTAACTTGGGCTCTCAGATAGGGGTATGCTAGGCATGCCATACTTTAAGGCACTTGAGATATGAACTTTGGAATATTCATAACAAGATATGCGTGTTCAACCACACTATAATGTCTTACACACACACCAAATTGCCAAAACAACCTCAAAATAATTGTAACCAAACATCTGCGTGTTGAAATGAGCTACACATGTACAGAGAACTGAAGGAAAGAATTGCACCGAAAACGCTTTATGAAGTCAAGAAGTATACATTTTCACCATGAGAGGCAATAACCAAAAATGAGATATTACCTAATACCAACTAACTTAGCACAGACTTGGTCAACAAAACTCCTTTCAAGAAACATTTCTATCAGCTATCACTACCCTTACAACCAGATTCCCTTCATGATCAGCATCCAAAACATGCCAATTATGACATCCATGTCTGGTTACTTGATGTTGAACAGAAATACATGTAGTACACATCACTCACCAATCCCTATTTCTAATAGATGCATGTAAATTTACAAGGATCAGAGAGATTTTGATGGGTAACGGAAATGGCTGAAAAATTGTCAATCGATGATTCAAGATAATATTTTGGAAGATAAAAAAAACAAGTTTCCCAGATCATGTTTCTCAAAAATTTGGACAGCCTAAATTGACACTCTCCATCTGTAATTTTGGATGGATAAATGTAACGTAAGATGACATCAAAGAGAAACATAAAATAATGAGTGACTGAACTTTAGCAAGTGAAATGTCCAAGAGGAAGCTGGCATGGATTTTATTGGTTTTCCCTGGTAGCCAAGCGCGCAGATGTAATTTCACACTGTCTCACTCTCGTTTTATTTGCTGTAATTGGGTGCGATGTGCATCTCGAGTGTCAGTTTTGACATCGGCCGGGAACATTTATGACATCAAACAGAAATCATGCCACTTTGTGTAACTGAATCCAACTATCATCGTCAGCAAAGCTGGATGTTAGGGCCACTGTATCTCGGGCTTCTTAACAAGCCCATCTTTTGTGTCCATCGCCCGTTTAGTGGGACAGGGAAAAATTGGGTCAAGCGGTCTAGTTAGACCTTGTTGTCTCGTATTATGGCAGCACTCTCAGTTCCCGTGATTTCTACATCTGGATAAGCTACGAAGTATAATTGCTCTAATGACCTGCCAGGCTGGTCCGAATTTAAAAACGAGACGCGGAGATAGACACCTATCCGTTACAACTCTAACTTCTCACGTATCAAAGACTGGCATGTCATCTTTGGGAACCAGCCCCGCAAAAACTTGGCCAAGAATGACGGTGCTGTTGACAGTTCGCGTCAACTCGTAAGTTTGGCATTTGGGTGTGAGCCATCTCAAGTGATTCCTGGGCAAACAAGAGCAACCATCACTCGGTCAACTATCGGTATGAATGCCGTTACGAGCTGGGGTGTCACACACGGCAGCGATTTCGGGCGAGCGTGAGAAAAAAAAAGACCGGGAGAAGAAAAGGATGGGGCCTGACGTTGGCCCGAACTGTTTATCAAAGACAAATGAATCGGTGGGAATGGTAACCACATCAAAACAAGAGCCAGTTCTTTGACATGGAAAGCATTCCGTGAACGACAAAGTTTTGGTGATGTCAATAGACACCACCACTGGCTGATGGATGAATAGTAACTAACCCAGAATAATGTATTACTTTCGATATCACCAAAGGATTTGGTGGGGGGGGGGGTGGGGGCTAACATGAGATACATGAGACCCCACCCTAGCACATTTCCCTGATTATTACAAAATCATATTCATTTGAAAGCATATAGCTTTCCACACTCAACAAATTTCTGAATTTAGAAGCATCAGTGTACACTACATGTAACATACATTCATTTGAAGAAAATATGCAAACATGCATGTAGAAGTTAAAGAGATAGAATATCAAACAATAGGAAGGTTAAATAAATACTTCAGGCTTGGCATTTTAAAAGTGCTTCTCTTCCAATGATGACATATTCATTGGCCAGCTTCTTCTGACGACAACATATTTTTACAATGCCTTGTAAGATAACACTCATCAGAACTGACACAACTAATGTGTTTATTTTACGAGTTAACACACAAAAAAATGATGATGTCAAAATCACCTTTTCAACCATTTTCTATTCCCCAAAATAATTGTTAGCGAAATTTACAATGACGACAAAAAGGTGAAAAGGTCAATTGTATGTGAAATCTTTACGCTTTATTTTCCCAGCATACACATACTGGTACTTTGGGTGTAACACACTTTTTTAACGGTTCGTTTGTAATGACATATATGTACAAATATGTCAACTGACTACCAGCTAAAAGTTGTCGTCACGAATACATCCTCACAATAATAGAAACACAACTGCTGGTGATAAATGTTTTATTGCTATACAACAATGAAATGGGTTGAGCTTTCCGAGCAATTAGGTATACAGAAAGAACCGTCACAGTGATTGACAGGTGAACGACAATGACGGGCGGGAAGAGATGTGAGAAAGCTGGCTGAAAGAAATCAACTACCAAGTATCCTTTTCTTCAAACGTGTCAAATTTTAGTGAAAGAAGTTGTTGGAATGTTTGCATGCTGTATGATGCTTGTATACCAGTGTACATGATGCTCTTTTTTGTGTGTGTACAGCAACTTTTATGAATTGTTCACTCTACGAACAAGGGGTTTGTAAAAGATTCTCAACTTTTCAGTTACCAACACTAATATTGGTTCTGAAATCAGAACTATTTTGATGTAGGAAAGGTTCCTATGAACACCATTTTACCCAAAGTGGTGCTGACACAAACCTCTTGCTGATCCAAAGGGTGTTCATTATCACCCAAAAACAGTTCTGAAGCAAACTTTTTTTTGTAGAGGGAAGCAATAACCTATTATCCCCCCCCCCCCCCCCAAAAAAAAATATGGAAATGTAGCTGAACAAAGGATCGTTCACTTGGCTTTCTCTACAGGCATTATGTCAGCTATGCACCAGCATGAGTTGTAGGTACTTTATTTTTCTTTTATCTCTTTTAGAATCAACTTATCAAGAGTACTGGGATAAATAGTAAAATATGGATCAAATATGAATGGATGGTGATTTGTAAAACACTGCAAAAATTGATACACCAAATCCAATCAGTTTGCAAGGTGGGAAAGGATGAATTTTCAGAAACATTCAATTCACAAGACATCACTTTCAATACTTACATGCATGGATACGTTCAACGTTGACGAGACTTAGCACAGCCACCAGAAACACACTTAAAACCCAGCTAAGGCCCATTATTCTCTGGTTTTTGTCAGTTCATTTCAGGCCGAATTGTGTAGGGATGTTACTCCAGATTACTGCAAGAGAAAGAGAGAGAAACAACAAATTAATATTACTGTCACATTGTAATGATCACTTGTAAATAGAAAATGGAATCTGTACTTCTTGAAATTTTCTGATCATCAAAATATCAAATGTGTGGAATTCTCTCCAAATTCATTTAACCCCTTTGATATGATTCGATTTCAATATAACATGCATTCTCCATTGACCCCAGCTCGAGATATGTTGCTAGTCTCCAACGGGTTAAGGCATCTGTAATATGCTGTAATAGAAATTTATTTAATCATTTAAGTTGAGTACACCTGGGACTTTACCCAGCTCTGTGTCCACATTTCTTGAACTCAGAGAGTTTTAAATTGAATATTCAGATTACGACCACTTGGGCATTTGGTCAATACCAAAGTATGCACAGTTTGCACACGTGCATGGAGCTAGCCTTTACCAACAAACTTTTTAGATGGCACGGCTATGGCTGCGGTGTATACAATATTTAGATATTCAAACAAAAACCTAAACTTGAGACTAATTTTTGTGGACAACATAAAACCAGTTTATTTGCAAAGTAATGAAGAATTTTGCTTAACTAGTAAGTTGAGATACATGGCATGCACTATATGTGTGTTATCAAAAGTATCGCATTTCTTCAAGAAGTATGGCACCTCGGTTTCCTACTAGCATAACTACATAGACACAGCACATTTTAGTTTCGTCTACTGGAATTCAATTTCACTCAAATCAAATTGTGTATTTCACAGTGGGCAAATTTATTGATATCTTCATTACGTTTAGTTTACCACATATTGAATAACAATGTGTGCATGCCTGCACATTTTGTGTATGCATTTCTTTGTCAGCCATTTGGTCATTATACGAAATTGCATGAAAATTACATGAAAACTTCCACAGAAATATGCTAGGAACTTCAGAACCACTTTCTTCTTTCTATAGTCCCCTTCCCTTCCCTGCTTTGCTTCATGTTACAACCAAATGTAATTTATCCATTGATAAAGTTCAAACTGAGGGAAAAAAAATCATTATTCAGAAACCTAAAATGCAAGAGATCGATGATTCAGAAGACTCTTCTAAAATATGTGATAAATGATACTTGTCCAATTTTCTAGTTGGCAAGCTGTGGGTTTTTTTCCACTTCTGTGTCAGACATTACTTTAAAAATTGCAACGCATATGAGGAAGTTGAGTGAGAAATCTAAAAGGGGTAATAAAATCATCAGATTTAAACACAGTAATGTACATGTACCAGCAAAATTAATTTTAAAACAATGATTAAGTCTCAAAACAAGATTAGTCTGAAACAGAATATGATTATTTGTCCTGAGCTACATGCACTATCGGCAAAGAGCTTGCAGGTGGTCTTTTACAAACAGAAATTGAAGAAAACTGTAAAAGGCAATTGACCAGTTTATGTTTCAAAAGCAAATATAGAATCAATACACATGAGGCAGCAAAGAAATTAATGACGTGATCATGTTTTCAGTGTCTCAACTATCGGATTACTTAAATATCACACAAATTCGATTTCTTTTTTTTTCTACATACTGATAATTTGCAGTGCACAATTACAAAGAAAATAGCTTTGTGCACGGACAGAGATAAGGCCAGCAATTTTAAATACCAGCAGAGTACGGCAAACCTTTCACATTTGTTCTGTACTTAGTAACAAGTTGAAGAGCTCACTTAAGGTTATCCAGTGAATATGCGTGTATGTCATTTGGGCGTCCTCAGCGTTACCTTAAAATCCCTTGACGGAATTGAATAAATGCATTCCATTATCTAAATTAACAAACTACAAGCCGAAGTATCAGTATGTTTAGCGTCCAATAAACAGTAGTTGGTTTCCAGTAACTGATTTGCCCTTCTGGTGTCTTGATCAAATTGACAGGAATTAAGTCGCAAATTTCTGGTGCGTGGCCTCAATCCACTTCCCTACTACAAGCCACATGCTAGTCGTAGTCTTCCTTACAGACTTTGCCAAAAACTTGCTTTCACAAGGAATACACACAGTATATGTAACCTCCTAAAGAGTACAGTTGGTTTACTAATATTATAGAAAACAAAGATCAATTTGTAATGTTAGAAATGAATGGCCTACTTTTTAAAGTAAAATAATGGACTGCCACAAAAATTATGATTGTATCATCATGACAAACTGCAATTCACTGTGATATCCTGTAGACAATTCTACTGAAGCATCTCGGAAGCTATGGAAAACATACTTCACCCAGGTCGCACTAGACATGAGGACTCATTAAATTTTCCTCACTAAAATACATTTTAGTTAGGAGAGGAAATTATAAGCTGGGTCTGGAGAGAAGGCTATCATCAGTCCTGGTGTATCAAAAATACACACAGATGCATCTGTCTGTCAAAATTGCCCTATCCAGCAAAGTGTAACTAATCCTGATATTACAATTTTTATCCTTTTTATCCATTCTTCCTCCTGCACAGGTCATAAAACAAAATTGAATAAATATCCTCTTTAAATGATTATCATTTGTGCCTGAACAGCTCTCTTCCATGAATTCAAGGACCATAAAATCCTTTGTTTACTAAGGCAGGTTGGGAAGATAAATGTTGCATACTATCAATCATTATGTGCTGAAGTACCTGTTGCTACAGGCCAGGTTGCAATGTAAAGATAGCAAAATCTCACCCCTGGGGCTTTATCTTACTACAAATATAACAGTTTAACCTATTGGAGATGATTTGATTTCACTATAACATTCATTCTCTGCAGATTATTATCATAACAAAAATCTTGTTCTAAGTCTCTAGTGGGTTACAGAGAAGATCGAACAAATCAAATAACCACGTACATAACTTTCTAACACATTATTTAATAAGTTTTTCAATTGTTCCCAGTAAATTTCACCTGATTTATGTATCAGACATGGTGGACTTTACAACACCATGTTTTTTTCTTTCTGTTTAATGTAGAGCACAAAATTTCTTCTATTGCAAAGATTATTTGCAGACAAGAAAAAAAATATTTAAAAACTTTCATAGCCAGGTATTATCTTCTTTCCATTGTTATTTTATTTCAAAATATCATTTACGTCAAGATTTTCACAGTCGCTGCTTGATTGGTCAACTGAAATGGAAATTTAGACACCAATGCACGTTCATAATACAAACTGTCAAGCAGAAAGGATTTATCAGTCATACTTTTTTTTCTGGTTTTATCACCGCGATATGATTGAGAGCCTTTTTTATTTCTTTCTTTTTTTGAAAACTACTGTATACTATCAATCATACGGACAGCCTCTTCACTCAAACATGTAGTAAATCTTGATCTGTGAATCTGAGCTTCTGCTTTCTGGATGAAATACTTCAGTGAACTTCAGTCTCGACTGACATAAATTTACACATTTTGAAACAGACATTTTTGTCAAATCAACTCTGATAGGATCTGTAAAATTTTCCATGCATTTGGTGTGGGGAATTCCCTGGTTCAGCAAAGTGCAACATCACATCAACTCAAAGAGCTTGGTGAAGGAAAATAAGTTTTGCTACAAAATCAATGTGAAGCTGATTTTAATGAAAAAGTGGAATACACAAACTGCATTCCTTATTACCCACAAACAAGCACAATAGAAGACCACATGCTCATCTGATGGAACAATTTCATTGTTCAGAAATGAAAGTAATACCAGAGGAATGCCACATTTATAGCAAATGAATTGACATGTAATTACTATGACTGAGGGAGCACATGTACATGTAGATACTGT